>JARKHS020004865.1:0-25766 GCA_030143305.2 Amblyomma americanum | reverse complement strand
ACACTAGCGCATTCATTAGGTGAATATGCAACGCCGTCAGAAGATGTAAGTAGTATTGACGAACTATCTTTCTGGTTCACAGTGTTCCAAAACTGTCTAGGGTTATTAATCAGCAGAGCAGGCAAAGTACTGTTAAAGAAGGAGTCCTTAGCATTTATCAGAGCTAATTTGTACTCAGCGGCCGCAGAAAGGTAACCGTCCCATCGTTGTTGCGAATTCGATGATTTGGCCGAGCGAAACAAACGGTTTTTCTTATTGGATAGCCTTTTTAAAATGTTATTGAACCACGGTGATTGGCTATTACACCGCAAAAGTCTTAGTGGCACAAATGTATTAGTGAGGCGTTCAACAGTGTCCCTAAACAATTCCCAATTAGTGTGGACAGAACGCTGTGTAAATTCTGGTAAATAACTGTTTAAGAAAAGAGCTAATTCACGATTAATGGCATCATAGTCCGCCCGTTTGTAATCTCTAATAGACTTGAAAATGCTCCGGCGATTAGGAATTTTAACTTTTACATCGAAATGAAGCAAGGAGTGATCACTAAGACCAGATAAGTACGAGATTGAAGGGATAAGATCCGGCGCGTTGGTTAACACAAGGTCTAATACACTGGAACATGATGGCGTGACTCGAGTTGGCTTAGTAACTTGCTGCGAAAGGTTGAAATCCAAACAGGTTCGCAAAAAGTTATTGCATTCGGTAGAAAAGGGGCGAGGATACGGCGATGTATTAGCCCACACGATGCTGGGATAATTGAAGTCACCAGCAAGAAGGATTGCCGCACCCGGATAACGTACTGAGATCATGTTAAAAGCATCATGCAAATCTTCAACGAAAGTTGCACACGAAGACGGGCAACGGTAGCATATGCCCAGAATCAGTTTCCTGAAATGAACATGAAGTTCAACCCAAACCAACTCTAAGGTGTTAGAAATACTAATGGGCGAAGACACAATATTATCGGCGATGGCTATTAAAACACCTCCTCCACTTCTGTGACCTCTATCAGAACGATAAACATTGTAGCGCTTCTTGCAATCGAACAGTTCCTTGCTCTCTATCTTTGCAGAGAGCCACGTTTCGGTGAGCAATACAACATCGGCATCACATGAGTCGATGACAGAGCTTAGATCTTCCCGCTTTGGTATTATGCTTCTGATGTTTGTGAAAAGAATTGAAAGCGCTGTCTTATCTCCAGTCGCCCGTCCACTGCCCCTCCCGTATCTCTATGGCGAAGCGTGTGGCGAGCCAGAAGCAGAAGCAGTGCGCTAAGGGGCCACTAAAAATCCTGGTGGGCCAGCTAGCTCGAAAATGCTATCGCGAATAGGGTCAAAGGCGTAGCATTTGTTGTTACAATACAGTTTGTTGTACCTCAGCTTATACGTAAAGTCAGCATCCTTCGCGAACTGCACAAGCTTCTTTCGAGCGGCACGTGTCTGCAAAGAATAATCTTCACTTACAGTGATCTTTTTATTTATAAGTTTGGTAGACTGCACTAGGATTTGTTGTTTTGTTTTGAAAGACCGGAACTTCACAACAATCGGACGACACTTTTTATCCGAGAACACACCAATCCTGTGTGTTCGTTCAAACATGTCATTCGTAAGAACAGGATCAAAGCAGCCTGAAACAAGGTTCAATAATTTTTCTTCCGTTTCATCCCACGTTTCGGACAAACTGTCGGGTACGCCGAAGAACAGAAGATTATCCCTGCGCTGCCGGTCTTCCAGCTCAGCCTGTCCAAGACGTAACTTGTTATTTTCATTGACAAGCTGATCGGTTAGCTCACGCAAAATCCGCAATTCTCCATGCACCGCATCGCTGGCGGATGATTTAGATTCGACTGCCGACAACCTCGCGTCAATATCGGCAATGTTTCTAATCATAGATTCCTGATTCAGTTTCATTTCACTTATAGAGGCTATTAAGTGCGACTGCTCTAACTCCATTTTAGCGGTCCTTGAATTAACGCCTTCTAACAGAGTCAACATGTCGTTAAGCTGTTTCTGCAGAGAAATATCAACAGCGCTGTCTTTGGACCGCGTAGAAGCGCCAGAGCCCGCCCCGGGGCCAGGATTAAGCTCAACATCTCCCGACACCAAAAGTAGTTGACGAGAAACATCGAAGCACTGGGCGAGCAAAATCAGCAGCACTCCCGGGCGTGGGAACAGGAGCAGGCACATATTGCTCGATTTCTTAGCAAACATGGATTCCTTATTACCAACCTGCATGAAGAAACGCATTCCGTGAAGCAGCCGCATGACGACGCTGTCCCCACGCCCACTGAAAGGCGCAGGCCACTGCAGCCTGTTTTTATCCAGATGGAAAGGTGATGTCGTGGACGATGCGCAGGACTTGTACGATGGAGCCATAGTGTAGCAGGGTTGCCAGAGTTCTCCAATTTCCACGCTGCCAACTTGAACGTCGACAGTCACAGGCGTAGCCGGAATGGCATCAGCCGGTGCCATAGGTCCCGCGCTGAGATGAAGCATTGCCGTTATCTGCATGAAGAAACGCATTCCGTGAAGCAGCCGCATGACGACGCTGTCCCCACGCCCACTGAAAGGCGCAGGCCACTGCAGCCTGTTTTTATCCAGATGGAAAGGTGATGTCGTGGACGATGCGCAGGACTTGTACGATGGAGCCATAGTGTAGCAGGGTTGCCAGAGTTTTCCAATTTCCACGCTGCCAACTTGAACGTCGACAGTCACAGGCGTAGCCGGAATGGCATCAGCCGGTGCCATAGGTCCCGCGCTGAGATGAAGCATTGCCGTTATCTGCATGAAGAAACGCATTCCGTGAAGCAGCCGCATGACGACGCTGTCCCCACGCCCACTGAAAGGCGCAGGCCACTGCAGCCTGTTTTTATCCAGATGGAAAGGTGATTTCGTGGACGATGCGCAGGACTTGTACGATGGAGCCATAGTGTAGCAGGGTTGCTAGAGTTCTCCAATTTTCACGCTGCCAACTTGAACGTCGACAGTCACAGGCGTAGCCGGAATGGCATCAGCCGGTGCCATAGGTCCCACGCTGAGATGAAGCATTGCCGTTATCTGCATGAAGAAACGCATTCCGTGAAGCAGCCGCATGACGACGCTGTCCCCGCGCCCACAGAAAGGCGCAGGCCACTGCAGCCTGTTTTTATCCAGATGGAAAGGTGATGTCGTGGACGATGCGCAGGACTTGTACGATGGAGCCATAGTGTAGCAGGGTTGCCAGAGTTCTCCAATTTTCACGCTGCCAACTTGAACGTCGACAGTCACAGGCGTAGCTGGAATGGCATCAGCCGGTGCCATAGGTCCCGCGCTGAGATGAAGCATTGCCGTTATCTGCATGAAGAAACGCATTCCGTGAAGCAGCCGCATGACGACGCTGTCCCCACGCCCACTGAAAGGCGCAGGCCACTGCAGCCTGTTTTTATCCAGATTGAAAGGTGATGTCGTGGACGATGCGCAGGACTTGTACGATGGAGCCAGAGTGTAGCAGGGTTGCCAGAGTTCTCCAATTTTCACGCTGCCAACTTGAACGTCGACAGTCACAGGCGTAGCCGGAATGGCATCAGCCGGTGCCATAGGTCCCGCGCTGAGATGAAGCATTGCCGTTATCTGCATGAAGAAACGCATTCCGTGAAGCAGCCGCATGACGACGCTGTCCCCACGCCCACTGAAAGGCGCAGGCCACTGCAGCCTGTTTTTATCCAGATGGAAAGGTGATGTCGTGGACGATGCGCAGGACTTGTACGATGGAGCCATAGTGTAGCAGGGTTGCCAGAGTTCTCCAATTTTCACGCTGCCAACTTGAACGTCGACAGTCACAGGCGTAGCCGGAATGGCATCAGCCGGTGCCATAGGTCCCACGCTGAGATGAAGCATTGCCGTTATCTGCATGAAGAAACGCATTCCGTGAAGCAGCCGCATGACGACGCTGTCCCCACGCCCACTGAAAGGCGCAGGCCACTGCAGCCTGTTTTTATCCAGATGGAAAGGTGATGTCGTGGACGATGCGCAGGACTTGTACGATGTAGCCATAGTGTAGCAGGGTTGCCAGAGTTCTCCAATTTTCACGCTGCCAACTTTAACGTCGACAGTCACAGGCGTAGCCGGAATGGCATCAGCCGGTGCCATAGGTCCCGCGCTGAGATGAAGCATTGCCGTTATCTGCATGAAGAAACGCATTCCGTGAAGCAGCCGCATGACGACGCTGTCCCCACGCCCACTGAAAGGCGCAGGCCACTGCAGCCTGTTTTTATCCAGATTGAAAGGTGATGTCGTGGACGATGCGCAGGACTTGTACGATGTAGCCATAGTGTAGCAGGGTTGCCAGAGTTCTCCAATTTTCACGCTGCCAACTTGAACGTCGACAGTCACAGGCGTAGCCGGAATGGCATCAGCCGGTGCCATAGGTCCCGCGCTGAGATGAAGCATTGCCGTTATCTGCATGAAGAAACGCATTCCGTGAAGCAGCCGCATGACGACGCTGTCCCCACGCCCACTGAAAGGCGCAGGCCACTGCAGCCTGTTTTTATCCAGATGGAAAGGTGATGTCGTGGACGATGCGCAGGACTTGTACGATGGAGCCATAGTGTAGCAGGGTTGCCAGAGTTCTCCAATTTTCACGCTGCCAACTTGAACGTCGACAGTCACAGGCGTAGCCGGAATGGCATCAGCAGGTGCCATAGGTCCCGCGCTGAGATGAAGCATTGCCGTTATCTGCATGAAGAAACGCATTCCGTGAAGCAGCCGCATGACGACGCTGTCCCCACGCCCACTGAAAGGCGCAGGCCACTGCAGCCTGTTTTTATCCAGATGGAAAGGTGATGTCGTGGACGATGCGCAGGACTTGTACGATGGAGCCATAGTGTAGCAGGGTTGCCAGAGTTTTCCAGTTTCCACGCTGCCAACTTGAACGTCGAAAGTCACAGGCGTAGCCGGAATGGCATCAGCCGGTGCCATAGGTCCCGCGCTGAGATGAAGCATTGCCGTTATCTGCATGAAGAAACGCATTCCGTGAAGCAGCCGCATGACGACGCTGTCCCCACGCCCACTGAAAGGCGCAGGCCACTGCAGCCTGTTTTTATCCAGATGGAAAGGTGATGTCGTGGACGATGCGCAGGACTTGTACGATGGAGCCATAGTGTAGCAGGGTTGCCAGAGTTTTCCAGTTTCCACGCTGCCAACTTGAACGTCGAAAGTCACAGGCGTAGCCGGAATGGCATCAGCCGGTGCCATAGGTCCCGCGCTGAGATGAAGCATTGCCGTTATCTGCATGAAGAAACGCATTCCGTGAAGCAGCCGCATGACGACGCTGTCCCCACGCCCACTGAACTATGCGTAGTAATACATAGAATGTCTGTAAATGTACTGGGATGTACTGCCTAAATTGTAAGTGCACTAAATGTTACTACCGACACCTCGCTGTTTTTCTATGTAATGGGTCCCGAGCGCCGTCACGTGAATTAACGTTGACTTTTTGTCTCGGCCGGGTCCCTTATTTCTTACTGAAATGAAAATAAACTTCAGACTTCAAACTTCTGCTAAAGGAATTGCTGAATTGCTGCCAATTTATTCTAGCCAACTTTTCCGCGTAGTTCTCCGCTTTCTGTGTCATTTCTGCAATTTTTATTTTGAGTTTCCTATTCTGTCTTATTTATTTCGAGTTTCCTATTGTGTCTTTTCCACCGTTTGGTTAGGCCCTTGCGTGCTTCCCATAATTTGAGGAGCCTGGAGTCCACCCAGGATGTCTGCTCTGTTTTGTCTATTTCTTTGGTATATTTGCGTTACTTTTCTTTGAACATGCTCCGCCATGACTCGATCGAGTCTATGCTCTCGCGCTGGCTCTCTCTGCATGCCTCTCTGAAGGCGTTTCAGTCCGTTATTTTCGTGGTTCTAATACGGCGTTTGAGTTTTGCCGATGTGACTTGCGTGCGAATAATGTAGTGATCGCTCCCTAAATTTCCAAAGAGGTTTTTCCATGTCGCCCGTCCTGTTCTTTTGATGTAGGTTAAGCCTGGGCAGGTGTCCATGCTGATGCTCTTCCCGGTTCTAGTGGGGGTGCTTGAGTCTGTTACAAGCTGACATCCCGATACCTCCGCTGCTTCCTTTATGTTTTTGCCCTTTTAGTCAGATGCCTTGTAGCCCCAGCTTTGGTTCTTGGCATTGAAATCTCCCACCACAACTAGTTTGTTTCCTCGCGCTAGTTTCCTAACACTTTTTTCCTAACAGTTATTGGAATTTTGCATTTTTCTGCGTAGGGGAGCTGTAGATGTTGACGACGAAGGTGCTGCTACCCTGCTTTTTCTTCTTTGGGATAATATAGGTAATGACGTGTTCCACGTCCGTGTCGGATATGCTGTCGTGTGCTATAGCGACTAGGTTTTTGCCAATGAGTGTTGCTGTTTTGCTGCCCTCCGGTTTTACGTAGCACGTGTAGCTCTGGAGTAACGGTGTGGTGTTTGTTTCTTGTAGCGCTACTACGTCGGGTGGCGTTAAATGAGTGTTTATATATTGTTGTAAAAGCTCTTCTTATACCTTCTGCAATTCCACTGCCAGATTTCTAAGATTTTATTGTTTTGGCTGCCTTTGGTGGTGCTGGCCATGATTATTTTCTAGGTTACTCGTTTTCTGAATTCGTCCTTGACGCCTTCCGAGTTTTTGTTTGAGGTGGTTGCGAACTTCTGTCCCGAATATCTCTACGCGCTGTTCCATTATTTGGAACTTCTGTCTTATTTTTGCCAGAAATTTGGTGAGGTCTTCTTGGCCTCCTACTTTTGGTGTTTCTGGCTGACTTTGAGGGTGCTGTTGCGGTTTAGGAGAAGGGCCATACTTGTCTCTTGACCTCTAATCAGACTTGCAAGCTCTTCAATCTTTTTGCTTTGCTCTTCTATTAATTTGTGGCTGGCCTCTAGTTGCTGCCTGAGTTGCCTGTTATCTTCCTCCAGTTGTTTCTCACTTTTGCTAGGGTTATTATTTTGGTCCTTGCTGTTATTATTACCCGAGAGCGGAGACAAGGATTTGGGAGGGCCTGCTCCCCAGCTCACGTTGGTGCCTCCGCCCTGGCGGGATTGCCTTTGCTTCTTTTGTTGCTGCTGCCCGTTCTTGATGGCCGGGGTCCACGGCCGGAAGGACCGTGATCTGCCCCGCGACCAGCTCCGTGAGCGGCTCCCGGAATGGTCTCGCGGCCCGTGATTCGGGTTCCGGGATCGGCTCCTGGATCGGTTCGATTCTCGTTCGGAGCTGAACCTTCTCGGGCGGTGCTGCTGCTTCCGCTGGTCCCTCCAGTTGCTCTTGTTGTTGTCGTAGTTGTTGTTGTTGTTGTTGTTGGTTCTGTAGACCGGGCCTCGCAGTTCTCTGGATTTTTTAAGGCTCTAATGGCAGTTCCTGGCTTCGGTGGCGTGGTCGCCTCCGCAGTTCAGGCACTTTCATTGGCACGTGTGTCCCTCCGGCGGATTCTGTGCTCCGCATTGCCTGCAGGTCTTGACGTTTGGTGTCGGGTACACGCCCGAACTGTGTCCCTGTTGATGGCTTACGTAACAGGCTTGCATTGTGGGACGGTGCGGGTAGCACGTCAGCTCGCCCCCGTAGTATATAACTTGTTTTGGGGTAGGGGGCCGTCGAAGGTAATGACTGTGACTTCTCCATCATCCTGGCTCCGAGGATCGTTATAGCTTCGGACCGCAGTCGCAGCTTTTCTTTAGAAATTCTTCCGATGTTCCGGCGTCGATCCCGTGGGCCACCGCTCTCTTGAAGTCTTCTGGTACCGCTACGTAGGCGTTTACCTCGTACGTAGTCTTGGCCTTACACGTTCAGGTTGGCTTTTCCTCTGATCATTCTGGTGACGTCTTATTTCGGAGTGCTCGCTATGATGATGTTAGAGCCTGGCCGAAGTCTTATAATAAAGTCCTCGTCCTTACGCTGGTTCTTGCACGCTTGTACTATGGCTTGGGCCACTCTGTACCAATTGAGCGTTCTGACCGGTAGGCCGTTTTTTGGTCTGATTATAATCTTTGCGTCGCCTCTCGGGAGTGGCGGGGCTCTGCGGCGCGGCTGCCGCGCCGCTTCGTTTTCTCCTTTGTTATTCGAGCCTGAAGCTGGCGTGGCTGACGTCACACCAACTGTTGCTGCGCCGCCGGCTGCGCTGCTCTGCCTTGCGTCATTCGCCGTCGCAATCTTGCCATTGTTCTGCCCTGGGTGGGTATCTCCTTCTCTCAAAATGGCGGCGTTCCTTAAACCGCGCTTGTGGGCCTGTATTTGCTGTCGGGATTGGTATAGGGTCCAATCTAATTCACTTTTTGGCTGTTCGTGCAGTCCAGCCGAAGCGTTCTGCATGCTGGGGTCCCCGCACTCGCCGTTCCGCTTTGCCTCGGAGTCGGAGAGATCGTCGAGGCGATCCGCCTCCATGTCCTGAACTTCTGGCAAAATTTGAGCCATTTCGCTTGGGGTGGGTCTGAAATGGGTATTTTAAATAGCGGGTATCGTTCTAGCTTCCGTAGCTGCCGTGGGGTTGACTTCCACGCTTGCGGGGGCTGGGCAGGCGCCGGCCCCGTGCTAGGCCTAACGGTGCGCTCTCCGCTCCGGCCACGTGACGGCTTTCGAAACGCGATAAAAGCCCAAAAATGGGCCTATCGGTGCGAAGGTGGCATCCTCGTGGTCCTGCCCTTGAGGGGTCTTTGGTCCAAGCAACGGTTAAAGGGTTGTTGAGTTTTGCGGTCCGGGTGGGTCAACATCGGCGGAGCGCATGCAGCGCACGTCCGCACCCTCCGCTCTCTCACAAGGAACAGTCTTAAACCTGGATTGACGCGATAGCTACGGCTGGCCGAGTGGAACTCGCTCAGTTCAACTGCAAAGTCAGTCTTTCGGTGCTGCGTTTCTCTGGGCGTTCCTTCTTCATCTTCGTCCCACTTAACACGGCGCTTGTGCACAGTTGTTGCAGCTCGGTTTCGCCCGCGCGCCGCTCCGCCGGCAGCAACAGCTGCTCCGCACCACGTGACCAACCACGTGGCTTGTCACGTAACCAACCACGGCGCCGTACCGCGGGTAGCTGCTGCGCACTACGTGACCAACCATGTGACAGCGTGGCGGCGCCGCCATCGCCATGGTCCCGCCACGCAGAAGACTGAAAATGCTACCGCAATGTAGCGATAGCTACAAAAGAAAAGCGAAATCTATTATGCTACTAACAGAAACAATCCAAAGCCTAGAATTTAATTGGAAGTCCTGACACCTAGAGTGAAGTTGCCAGTAGCATACGCAAAATATATATTCTCGGCTGTGATGCAGAACATGCAGGAAATAATCGCGAAACGACAACATCTAGGCCATAATCATAACATAAATTGGCACGAGCTGCTTGGTTGCAGAATTTTGATTATTCGCTAAACCGCTTATAAGCATACAACCTTCCACTGCATTTGCGAACGTTATGAAACTCATTACTTCATAAGCTAACTGTAAAAAGCGAAGATTGCCAGCTAAAAGTGGTCTCCACTAATCGAGTGGGCTGGTAAGTTACATTTCAGACAACGGCGCTGGTGATTACGTGGCGAGAATCATCTTCTGGTATCCGGAACAGGCGTGCTCAGACTATGCTCGCGGAGGCCTCAACGGGAAATTTGAATCATCTCGCTGTGTCACGTCATAAGCTGCACCGCGTGCTTCAAAGCTGGCGTTGTTGCGAGTCCTTTAACGAAAAATGTTTCACTGAAAACTTTTAATGGGTTGAAATCGCGGTTCAGGTGTCCAACGATATATGAGACAGATACTGCGCCATTTCATTTCCCCAAAAACCAATTATTATTATTATTATAAACCGCTCCATAACGCTGTCGCTTTAAAACATTCACGCATGGATTCCTGCAGTGAGGTAGTAGAGGCGTAGCATCGGTTACATCACCAATATTACTAATTCTCTGAATGTATTATTCTCCTGAGCAAACAGCCTACATAGACTGTAATAGATGAAGATCATCGAGTCTTACTGCGACTGAAGCCGAACGTCACAAACTAAACAGTTTTCACCACTTGGTATACAGGTGGCTGTAGTGTACTGGTTCTTGAGCTAAGCTGCAGCTGTTAACGCATGGGTCCATTAGTGTTACTTAGTTTCTCTAAGTAAAACGACTTTCACTCCGCTGGCTGCATGAGTATGTTACAAGAAGCGCACGATCGAAATGTTTCAAGAAGTAACTGTGCATGATAATACTGTCAAAGAATTTGAGGCCCTTCTAACGAAGGAAGTGCGACAACGTTTAGGCGTTTGGTTTTGCCGCCTACATTGTAATTCCAATTTTGTTCCTTGAAATAAGTTGTGCACTGTTCGCCGCCAATAATTTATGCCGACATAAACACAAAGAACCATTTCACAGAGACAATGGCGTGCGGCCTCGCTATCCGTAAGCCCCTGGACGACGGATGCTGGGCGCCCTATCGCTGCACCTACGACCTAGTTTTCCGCCTAGAACCGCCTCAAAATAGTTTTTTCCGCTCTTTTTCAAGCCCCGCCGCGGTGGCTCAGTGGTTAGGGCGCTCGACTACTGATCCGGAGTTCCCGGGTTCGAACCCGACCGCGGCGGCTGCGTTTTTATGGAGGAAAAACGCTAAGGCGCCCGTGTGCTGTGCGATGTCAGTGCACGTTAAAGATCCCCAGGTGGTCGAAATTATTCCGGAGCCCTCCACTACGGCACCTCATTCTTCCTTTCTTCTTTCACTCCCTCCTTATCCCTTCCCTTACGGCGCGGTTCAGGTGTCCAACGATATATGAGACAGATACTGCGCCATTTCCTTTCCCCAAAAAACCAATTATTATTATTATTATTAATATTATTATTATTATTATATTATTATTATCTTTTCAACGCTTCGCGGCGGCTAAGTGGATAGTGCGCTCGGCTACTGATCCGGAGTACCTGGGTTCGAACCGAACTGCGGCGACCGCGTTTTGATGGAGGCGAAACGTAAAAGCGCCCGTGTGCTGTGCGTGCGATGTGACTTTGAGTTAAAGATCCGCAGGTGGTCGATAATTATGTCTCTCAGAATATTAATCCGAAGACCTGCACTACGGCACCTATTTCTCCCTTTCTTCTTTCACCCCCTCCTTTATCCCTTCCCTTACGGCGTGGTTGAGATGTCAGCCGATATGTGAGACAGATACTGTGCCATTTCGTTTCACCGAAAACCAATTTCCATGAAAAGCGCGCTGCGGCTTTTCATGGAAATTGGTTTGTGGAAAGTGGGCCAAAAGACCTGCGAATCCTAAACTCCCCTGTGTCAAATAAAGTCTCCACCACCACCTGCACGTGTGCCTCAGCCTGCCCAAAAACACAGTGCGCGGCAACGTTGGCCGAGGAAGGAGCGTGGCCACTTGAGCTGCAAGCAGCGCGCAGGGCACTGAATCTCATCGACCGACTTCGAAGCACACCTGACGTCGGTTCGCTGCTGCAGCGTATGTGCTTGCACTCCTGCTCACGAATGGGCGCAGCGCTGCTCGACGCCCATACGGGTGCTGCGCGCCCTGGCCTGCTGCCTCGGAGGCACAGGGAGGGATCGTCGGCATTGCGGGAAAGCGGAGCACACCCCTCTGCGCTGTGCAGCAGATGGCCAGAGCCGTCATGCACAAGGAGCTCCAGGACCATCTCCTCGTGTACACCGACGGCTGAGTCGCCCGCGACAGCCGCTCCCTTGCAGCGGCAGCTACCATTCCCGCTCTGCGACTGCACAGCCAGCAACAGGCAACCTTCCAATGCTCCTCCACCAAGACGGAGCTGATGGGGATCCTGCTCGGGCTGGACCTGCTGCTCACCCTCGCCCCTCCGCCGCCCAGGAGTGCTCTGCTGTGCGACTCCCGCGCCGCCCTCAGCCGCCTGCAATCCAACGGCCGGGGTAACCCACTAGACCGCGACATTCGGTCGCACCTCGAGCGCCTCGCGCAGAGAGGATGTGCCGTGGTTGCACAGTGGGTGCCCGGCCACTGCGGCATCGCAGGCAACGAAGCTGACTACCTTGCGACCGCCGCACATCAACTACCTCAGAAATCTGCCCCTTGCGCTGGAGGACGTGCGTGCGGCCATCCACGACCATCTCCGAAAGCAACACCCTGACACACGAATCGCTGGAGGTGAGCGCATCGACAGCATCACCGGCTGCCACGCACTTACGCGGTCGCAACGGGAAGGGATTCTCCGCTCACGCATTGGCTGCGTGTGGCCCGGCGAACGACGGGAACGTCACGGAATCGTGGCGAGTAATGTGCGTGACGGATGTTGCGGTGGAAACTCTGGAGCACCTGCTCCTTCGTTGTGCCGCGTTCGCCAATGGTCGTCGCGATATGCGGCGCTGGCAATACTACCAGACTCCCTCAAGACGCTATTGCGGCCGCAGGGCAGTGCACGCAATCGTGAGCGAACCTTGGTGAGCCTCTGTGCATTCCTCGAACAGATGGGCTTGACGTCCCGTCTGTTCTCCTCCAGGTAGTAGTTACGCGCAGTGCCCGAACGCTCTGCGAGTGCTACCTTGGACGATTATCAACTGGAAGCCCCACTCCAGTTGTAGTCAACATAGTGCGGTGTGCGTGTGTTTTTATTGCTTGATCATGAAGCATTCACACGCGTGACCTGTACACATTTCTTATTGCGTAAATAGTTTTCGTATATTACCTCTCTTTTATCCTCTCTTCCTGTCCCTTCAGCCTGTTTCATTTCATTTCTCCATTCTGCCTGCTATCCTTTGTTTCTGCTGCCCCAGCTCAGGTGCTTCAGTATCGATGGCAGATGCCGGGGCTAGCAAAAATGTTATCCTTCCTTTTTATCATTATTTTAATAAACAACTACTGCTAGTACTAGAAAACACAGGCGCACTTTGATGCGTTCAGCCTAACGCTAGCTGTGTTCGATGCGACGCCTGCCGTGGAGACCGTGGAGGCAAAAGAGCAGAGTTGCAAATAAATACAGTAAGCGCGGCTGCATTTCTTGCTTCTAAAACGCACGAATCATTCGAATCCTTTATTATTGATTCCAGAGTACCAGCCAGTCCCGCCGCGGTGGCTCAGTGTATAGGGCACTCGACTACTGATCCGGAGTTCCCGGGTTCGAACCCGACCGCGGCGGCTGCGTTTTTATGGAGGAAAAACGCTAAGGCACCCGTGTGCTGTGCGATGTCAGTGCACGTTAAAGATCCCGAGGAGGTCGAAATTATTCCGGAGCCCTCCACTACGGCACATCTTCTTCCTTTCTTCTTTCACTCCCTCCTTTATCCCTTCCCTTACGGCGCGGCTGACCCGCCGCGGTGGCTCAGTGGTTAGGGCGCTCGACTTCTGATCCGGAGTTCCCGGGTTCGAACCCGATCGCGGCGGCTGCGTTTTTATCGAGGAAAAACGCTGAGGCGCCTGTGTGCTGTGCGATGTCAGTTCACGTTAAAGATCCCCAGGTGGTCGAAATTATTCCGGAGCCCTCCACTACGGCGCCTCTTCCTTCCTTTCTGCTTTCACTCCCTCCTTTATTCCTTCCCTTACGGCGCGGTTCAGGTGTCCAACGATATATGAGACAGATACTGCGCCATTTCCTTTCCCCCAAAAACCAATTATTATTATTATTAATACGGCGCGGTTCAGGTGTCCAACGATATATGAGACAGATACTGCGCCATTTCCTTTCCCCCAAAACCAATTATTATTATTATTATTAGAGTACCAGCCACTGCAGTTCAGGTAATCCTTAAAACCCCCCTTTAGCGGCCTCGCGAACTGTGTTCCTTGAACGAAAAAATCACTTCTCAAAAGTAATAAAATTGATTGTTACCTAATATCATGAAACTGTACCTATATTACCAATTTATGCTCAGAAATATAATGGCATTGCATCAGAATTACGCCTGCAAACTTTTTGACAAAGTTTTAAATTACTTTTCTGTTTTTACGCGAACAGGGTACACTTCTTTTGTACCGAAAGGGAATTCAGAGACCTTAATTTTTTTCATCGCTAGAGATGCGAACATTCAATATGCGAAACGGAAAAATGTGTTCTCCTTCGAAGACAGAATGTCCTCGATCATGCTGAATACTTGCTCTGATCACAACGTTTCGGGCAATCCAGCTTTGATCACAGTGAAAAGCTTCACGAAGTTACGTGTGTGTGTGTGTTTCTAAAAAAAGTAAAGTCAAATGAAATAAAATAAATTTTATTTCGCTCGCGCAGTAAAGAAGCATACATGCTGGTATTTTGGCCATTAGACTTCTCGCCCAGACCTCGGCCCATGCTCTAAGCACGAACAAAAACTTTCGAGAGAAATCAGAATTATATAATCTTATACAGAACACAAGCTATGCAGTAGTCACATAGAAAGAAGAGAACTCCGCTTGAATACACATAGGAAGAGCAATGCTTTATAAAGATGTTGCGTGCTGATCACTTCGATAGAACCTTCTTGTTTGGGGATCAAAAAATGGCCGGTTTATACGGATATAGGTAACCTGTTCCACGTTATGGTAGCAGAGTAGACAATGGTTCATTCAGAAGAAACATTGCTAACAATCAGACGGGCAAAACGAAAGCTGAAAAAATTCGAAGGCTATACATGGACCAATCCGGCAAGAATGCGTGAGGATAGCTGGATTGCATGACTCCCATTGGCGCTTTTGGGATGTATATTAGGCATTATCCTTTTCCCGGCCTGGCTGTCTGCCACTCTCCGCTGCCTTGTTGTTCATCTCGCCAAGCACAATGAAAGTCCGCCGCAGTTGCCTCGGCACTCGTCGAAGGAACTGCTTCCATCACACCGACAGACCAACGATTCAACGAAACATGCAGTTAATGCACATAGTGAGTGTTTCATTTAACTGCGAACGAACGCGGGACACCGAGCCATAGGATCCTTTTTACTTACACACATTTTGCTTCTTTCCTAGTATAAAGTCAGCTGAGGTGTTGAATATATTCAGCGATTCAAAAGCAGCCACACGCAACTTTGCGATGGGCCGCGATTCCCCCATCTCCCTCCAAATCCTCAAAAGCACCTACAACACCCCAGCAAGGGAGACCAAGCTGGTGTGGGTTCCGGCCCACTCGAACAACCAGGGGAAGGAGGCAGCCCACGAATACGCCCGAGGTTTCGTCGGCCGGGCAGTGGGCTCCTCTGCCCCGAGTTTCTCAAAGGTTGGTGGTGGCGGAAACAGTTATTGCCAAATACAGAGGGGGGCAAACCCCCTAACATGGCATGAGGCAACCCTTAGGGGGCTGCCCTTACAGGGCAAAGGAGAGCCCTTGGAGGGGTATCCGCTTCAGGGCATCGGTAATTATCCAGCGCTGGTCAGCAGCAGTTGAGCTGTCCAGGGGAGTCTCCCAGTATGACTCCGCCGTGTTTTGGGGATGGAAGGTGTGGGAAGGTAGGACATGTGAGGAGGACATGAAGGAAGTTCCCGGTTTTCCGCAGAGCTTAAAAGAACAAATGAATTGATCGGGTTAGCGAGCATGAAGGAGAATAGGGTAGGGAGTCGGCGCCAGTGGGAGGCCTGGGTTAATGTTAGGGAAGGAGCCGGCGGTGCGTAAACGCGCCGGGTATCTCTGTAGTAGTTAAGAATATATTTGCACGTAAGCAGACGCTCCTGGGATGGTGGAAGAGGTCCAACTTCGGCCCGGAAAGTGAGACCTCGGGCGAAAGAGTGGACCTCCTCGTTACCCGGGAGGCCTGCGTGTGCGGGGGTCCAGATAAGGGTTACGGGGTGGGTGGGGTGCCAGAAGCGTAGAAGCCAAGCTGTGGTGCAAGATATCAGGCCTTTGGTGAAAATGGATAGGGCGAATTTCGAGTCGGAGAGAATTTTGGTGGCAGAGGTGGAGATGAGAGCGAGTGCAATGGCCGCTTCCTCTGCAATTTTCGATGAGTCTGTGGTGACGGATCCTGATGCGATTAGTCGGGCCTGATTATCAGCGACGGCGAGAACCATGCGGGAGCGCGACGAGTACGCTGCCGCGTCCACATAGGCTACCTCGGAACTGTTACCGTAGAGTTTGTGCAGGGCTTCGGCGCGGGCTGCCCTGCGTTCTCCGTCGTGGTTGGGGGTGAACGTTCTTAGGGATTGGAAGGATGATGAGATGGGAGCGTAGGTCTAAGATTCGCATCCTGGGTCTCAAAGGATGGCCTGAACTCGTTTCGCGACATAACACCCCACTTTCGCCTCGAAAGACGCACCTTCCCTCCACCGCATAAATCGCCCACAAAGCACCAGGAGACCACCTGACTTCGCTTACGAACCCATTCCCCCCTCCCCCCTACCCCGACGTAATTTCGTTCTTGCACACCGGGCAACACGCCCCCCCCCCCCCTCCCCCAGTGTAACAAGTGCGGCGACAGAGCCACACCAGACCACATCCTGTGGAACTATCCGGAGGATCCGCCTCCCCCGAACCTAATTCAGCTCCTAACTACCGAGCAGTGGGAGGCCGGGCTGCTCAGCTCCGACTCGCAGGCCCAACTTCGGGTAGTGAATCGAGCCAACGAGGTCGCCGTAAGCCACGCGCTGACGGCCATCTAGCGCGACCAAGACCTCACCTTAAACCACTTTCCGCCGGCGAATAAATGTTTTATAATTCAATCCTTCCTAGTATATGACAGACGCATGCTCCACGTGGCACATACCTCCGTGTTTTCTCGTGTATCCCGCGTTGTCCGCGCGCTTCTTCATATATGCGAACCGCATGAAGCGGCATCATTTTGCGCTAGTTTTACTATTCTAGCAATTTCTGACAAGAATTTTGAAAATTGTAAAATTGTGAGATACTTTTAGGTAATATTGAAGGTAATGGTCCATTCTTCTGATATAGAAAAAAAATGCAAGAGTGCCGTCGGGTGATCTGTAGATGTAGTTACTGTTGCAGTGATATCTTAGATCATATGAAAAATTCGCGCTCATACATCGTTTTCAACTCAAAAATGATTTTGTTCGGAATTGCTGCGCATGAGAAGTGAACAGGTGGTTTGAAAGCAGCGCCACTTGAAATTGAATTTGAAAAGAAAACAATTAGAACATTGGCAGAAAATATCTTTGATCTGAATGGGCTTAGGAAGCGCTAGCAGTAAAATTCTATGAACCCAAGACGTGCTCGTAACCATTACCGTGTAATATAAGGCTAAGATATTTTCATAGCAGCGCCGGCCTTGCATTATTGCAGGCCAGCAGGAGTCAGTATATTCTAAATATATTCTAATACGAAGGCATATTTAAAGCGATAAATTGCCGTCCATCTCTGTTTTTCCTCCGGATAATTACTCAAGGAGCGAGAAACGTGTGCAGAGAAAGAGCAGTCATCAGAGGAGAACAAATGCGGTCATGCAAGTAACGGTACATATAAATAAAACTTACATTTTGCCTTAATTATATAGTCCGGACGTCTGGCGCAAGTAGCAAGGTTTTCACTTCTGAGCTATTATGAAACCTGAAGCTAAAGCGCGCAAGGATTTAGAAACAGTATGATGGCATTTTAATACTTTTCCATGAGAAACAGCGTAATTGCAATAAATACGCTTTACAGTAAAAGGGAAAGGGGCTGCCACGTATGTTATACCTACCGGAAATAAGCTGACTTGCTAATGTGCATTATCACCTCAAACCTGATTGGAACAGTTGGTAATCCACACTGAATAACAGTTAAGCGTAGTTTCATTCGCGCTAAACAATGTAACATTTATAACGTATGGAAACACTAATATAATAATAGGAGCATATCCCTCGATATCTTGAAATTGCGTCATCAGCTAAGCAAACAGCGCATTTTTAAAGTGTTGTGCTGAGAAAAGACTATAATTGTGATTTTTGACGCAGGAATGTTTTCTACGCAGGGCGCATTTAAGGGGCGAATCAAGAGAGCTCGCATCATTAGAGGTTAGCTGAATCGTCGATGGAGGTACTATTACCGGGTAGCTACACTGGCACTTTTAAACACACACACACACACACACACACACACACACACACACACACACACACACACACACACACACACACACACACACACACACACACACACACACACACACACACACACACACACACACACACACACACACACACACACACACACACACACACACACACACACACACACACACACACACACACACACACACAGCACACACACACACACACACACACACACACACACACACGCACGCACGCACGCGCACACACGCACGCACACGCGCACACGCGCGCACACACACACAAGCACGCACGCACGCACACACATTGTCTGCTATATATATATATATATATATATATATATATATATATATATATATATATATATATATATAGCAGACAATATAAAGGAAATGAGGAGCTAGTTTGACAAACTTATGAAGGGAGCCAACAGCCTTCGAAACCAAGGTGCATAGGGGAATGTTTAATTTTTTTGATGCGTTGTGCTTAACAGTGGAATAATAATACTTCGATTAATCTATCGCTTAAAGAAAATTACTAATAAAGCAGGAGAAAAAACAACCATGCCATCGGTGGGATCCGAACCCACGACCTCCGAATATCGCGTCCGGTGCTCTATCAACTGAGCTACGGTGAAGGCTGTCCAATCTGCTGCTTTATTTGGTTGGTTGGTAACAACTTTATTTAAAAGTCCTGCGGAGCTTTCGCTGATGGGGCCTTAGGTCTCCCACGTGGGGACGTCGAGGTGTTGCCTCGCCGTCGCCTCGCGGGCCTGCTGGACGGCCCAGAGTTGGTCACCGAGGCTGGGGCTGCGCAAGGCAGCGGCCCACCGCGGCGGGAGGGTTCCGAAGTTAGCACCGTCAGGGTTTTTGCTACAGTTCAAGAGCATGTGGGGCAAATTTGCTATAGCAGTGTGGCAGACCTTGCATATATTTGTCGGGTATGTTCCGGGGTAGAGTCTGTGGTATTGTGCCGGGTTGGGGTACGTGAGCGTCTGCAGTTGTCTGAGGGCCACCGCGTGCGCCCTGTCCAGCTTGTCGTTGGGCGGAGGGAAGGTTCGGCGGGCCAGGCAGAGGGCCTTGGTAATTTCGTTGTAGCTGGTCAGACAGTGTTTGGTGCTGTCCCATGGACGACGGTCGCCGGCGCGGTTCGTGAGATCGAGCGCCTTGGCGTGTGCCGTCTCGTTTAGGTTGCGATATGTGTTTGATACTTCTCCCATGTGTGCCGGGAACCACTGGATTCTGGTTTGAAAAGCTGCCTCTCACTGGAATTTTCGATTGGTCAGGATTCGGGCCGCTGTCTGTGAGATACATCTTTTGGCGAAGTTTTTGACCGTTTGTCGCGAGTAGCAGAGAACTGTGGTGCACGTCGTATCCGTGAGGGCGAGGGCCACCGCCGCTTCCTCCGCTTATTCTGTGCGCTTGCACGCTACACTTGCCGTTATGCGCGTTTCGCCACTCGAATCGACGACCGCAAACGCGAATCGCGAGCGTTCTGCATATTCCGCGGCGTCAACGAACCTTGTCCCTTTTTGGTCTCCGTGGCTGTGTAGGAGAGCTCTGGCCCTGGCCACTCTTCTTCCCCTGTTGTGTTCCGGGTGGACGTTCCGTGGAATGGGGTCGACTCTTAGAGTTTGTCTGATCACATCTGGAACAGCGGCTTTCTGGCCTTGTGCATGGTAACGGATGCCGACACTTTCCATGATCTGGCGTCCTGCTCTCGTGCCCGCTAATCTTTCTAGCTGTGAAGTGCGCTGCGCCTCAGCTATTTCGGTAAGTGTGTTGTGATGCCCGAGCTGGAGCAAGCGTTGCGTGATGGTGGACTCGGGTACTCTCGTTGGTATTTATGTTTGATGGGTGTAAGCGAACCTTGAGAGTGTTAACCAGCGCCACCCTCGTCCATGGCTGCGGACGTAGCACGTCCTGTAATACCGCGAGGGTGACGTGGAACGTCATCTAACGGCGAGGGCGAAAACTGTGCTAGAGCCCTCTTTTTCTACCTACGGCATCAAGAATGCCAGAACCGAGACCATCGTTAAGCTATTAGCAGACAATGGGAAGGAAATGAGGGGCTCGTTTGACAAAATTATGTAGGGAGCCAACAGTCATCGAAACCAAGGTGCATAGGGGAATGTTTAATTCTTTTTGATGTGTTGTGCTGAACAGTGGGATAATATTACTTAGATTAATAAATCGCTGAAAGAAAATTACTTATAAAGCAGCAGAAAAAAGAACCATGGTCCTGGTCTCTTATATAGATATTGTATACATCCACAGGCAGGAGGACGCCGCCGACACCACTCCACCGAGTGTTCCGGCTCGTGTTCAGACGGAGGTTCCGCGAAACCGCTTAACTCGTCTTTGCTCTACTCCGCGTCGTCACACGCCCGCGCATGTCTTGCCCTATCTTCTTCGCCGCGTCCGATCGCGCATTCCTTCGTATCTCCGGCAAGAGTGCCCACACTAGGACACACATTCACCCCATCTTCTTGCAGCGCCTCCTGAAAAATCTGTTCGCCCCCGTCGTCCTCAACCACTTGTTCCGTCGAAGATACTTCATTAGTTACCACCATCACCTCAAGCTGAATCGACTGGTCATCTTCACAATCATTCTCTGCCACTGGCTTTCGTGCCTCCCGTAGCTTCTTCGTGTTTGGTTCTGGAGGTGAACCGCCGTGCGTGGCCTCTTCCTGTGTTTCCGTGATAAACAGAGTGTCCTCCACTTCGGCAGTCTGGATCGACAGACTGCAGTGCATTGTTTGGCGCCACTCATCTTGAGGCGGCGATGTCATATCGGTCATTGATTCAGGGTCACCTGGGATGATGCAACATGGCCCACAGAGATGAAGTAGTCAGATTGTTCGTTGGCGTTAAAGTTTATGAGCTGGGTGAAGGCGTTTGCAGTCGCCGAAGAACGTCCCGCACCGGCTAGGCTCACTCCATTGAGCGAGGCAGCAAGCATCACATAGTACTGGACAACCGATCCCACGCCGGCTTTCAAGCAGGCTGCATCGACACTACGGGCTTTTGCGGGACTACTGGGCGCGGCAGGGGAACAGTCATAGGCATCCAATTTGCCTCCAGTTCCCGGCCGACGACGCACCAGACCCTTCCGTCATGCTCACGCTCATCGCCACCTGCAGGCAGCTTGGTCCTTGCCACTTGCTCATCCATTGTCCTAACCTTTTGCGTGCTCGGTTGGTCCGGGGCTGTCTCATCGCCACAGGTGCCAAGTTCTTGCTCCAGGACCCCAGCCTCTCCTTTGCTCTTGTCCTTTGACTTGGCTTCGACCTTCTGACCTGTCTCCTCATTCGCTCCCGCGGCGTCCATTTGCGCCGAGGCCGTCATTCAAGGACGGGGTGCCCGACGTCGCGCTCCATCTTCTCCACACGTCCGAACAGCTGGTTCAGGCGCTAGTCGACGCACTAGAGGATGGCTGACAGTCTGCGAGAAACGGCGATGCCCGGATGGCCACGGCTCTTGGCTCCGTGAGCTGCGCCGCAGACGGACTCGGGGCGCCTGAGGCGGACCTGGCGCTGGATCTCGGGACCTCAGATAGCGTCCACAAAAGCTTCAGTACCGACCAGGGCCACGGTGGTCGGTGGCGCACCCGGCAGCGACTGCGACACCAACCGCTAGACAGCCGCGCAGAGGTCCTGGTAGCTTTCCCAGGGCTCCTGCCGGCGAGCACGCAGGCACTGGCATTGAAGCCTGGGTTGGCACGACCCGTGATGGTCGGCGAGGAGCCCCACGATGGCACCGTACAGGCCAAGATCCGCGCGGGGCACGTTCGGGAGCAGCTCCGCCGCTCGGTCCCGCAGATTAACGAAGAGCATCACGGCTTTCGTTCGAGCGTCCCATCCCTGCGCCTCGGAGATGGTGTACAGCTGGAGTTGGTAAGCCTCCCAAAGGGCAGTGTCATCGAAAGTTAGTAACTCCGCCGGCATCCCCAGTGGGAAGGCCGGATGTGACGCACCGGCGCCGTTCACCCCAAGGTCGGACAACGAGGCTAGCCCAACGGGCGCGGCTGCGGATTTCATGGTGTTGATGGAAGGACACCAGTCCATCGCGGTTCGGGTCAGTCGGCAAGGCATGAGGTACCCCGCGCTTGAAAGCCTCAAACCTAGCCTCCAGATGGTCTGTCGGCGGCCGAAGAGCTGGAAGACGGCCTCGAGCGTCGGGGAAAGGGGCAGGCCGTCCGAACGCCCGTGATCAGCTGTCACTGTCCGCCGCGCTCTGTGCCGCATCAGCCGGTGGTGGCCCATGGTCCTCGGCCACGCCAGCAGCGCGTTTCCGGGCTCGGGTCAGCGCCATCCCACCGCTGCCACCAAAATATGTAGCGGGAGCGGCGGACATGTCCAGATAAATCCACAGGAGGACGCAAGAGACCAGGAGAAACACGACGGCCGCGGTGATGTTGTTGTTGCCTCAAAAACGATGGCACATACCCACGGTGGGGGATTGGCCAGGGTTTGGTGCAGATCCAAGCAGGAAAAAACTCATCCAGGTTTATCTCAAGTGGCACATAAATATAGCGGGTTGAGAGAAAAAGGAAATCACGAATTTTGAGAGATTTGAGGAAATCCGAATGAAAATCGAGGAAACAAAGCTGTGTGGGTTGAATAACTAAATTTTAAAGAATTAATCAAAAAGAAAATAATTTTGAGAGGAAAGTAAAGGCATCGAGAAGTTAACACAAAAATCTCCCGGTTCCAATAATATACTTGTGAAGAAGCTGACACACCTGCCTAATGGCATGCCCTTTGATGGTTGCACCGAAGGAAAGGAGGACGGGAAGAGTAAACGTCAGCCCTAATTGAGCGAGAGGATTTTACAAAAACTGAAATCTCTGCCGTGCAAACCGCCGGGAGTAGAGGATGAAATGACCTATCGTTTCAACGTGCCCGCACGATGCACATACATTCGACGGATTGAACCCAGAACGGCATAAATAACGATTAATGCGAGGACTCCTGCAGCGCAACAGCGTCATGGAAACTTCACATTGTCTTGATGCGTAAGAACCGCAAATCACAACAAGTGCTAAAATAATAAAAAAACTATCGGTAATTTCTTTTCGCTCTCTTTCTCGAGCTCGCTCCAGGCTCCCCCTCCGCACCTCCTTTTCGTCGATGGAGGGCACTCGGAAGGCGGTAGGCTGTCTGCCGGATGCTCTATCCTGTTACCATATATATATATATATATATATATATATATATATATATATATATATATATATATATTATATATATATATATATATATATATATATATATATATATATATATATGTGTGTGTGTGTGGTATATATATATATATATATGGTAGAAGAATAAAGAAACGTGACAAGATGTTCGCACTATTTATCAAAACCAGGGATCCAAACACTCTTACTCAGTTCAAAAAATTCAGAAATAAACTTAATTCTGATATCAAACGTTCGCGAGCCATGTATTACGAAAACAAATTCACTGAGATTTATAACAATCCCAAAAAAGTTTGGACCACCGTAAATAATTTGATGTCTAAGGGTGAGAGAAGGGACCTTACCGAATTGACAATTGAAGGTGTGTCCTACACAGGGACCCCGCTGGCAAACAAACTTAATGCTCACTTTTTAGCTGCTGGGGCTCCCAATCCCAACATAGACAACAATAATCAGCATAAAACATACATGAAATCAATATTCAGGGACTCGATTTTCCTGGTTCCTACAACTTCAGAAGAAATTTGTGCCATTATACGACAGCTAAGTAATAATAAATCTTCTGGAATAGATGATCTCAGGGTCCAACCCATAAAATCAGTAGCACAGCATATCAGCCGTCCGCTTTCTCACATATGTAATTTAATCCTTCCTACTGGGGTGTTCCCTCATGAGCTAAAGATTGCGAAAGTGTCAGTAATTTTTAAAGGGGGAAACGAAAACGACTTACATAATTACCGACCAATATCGGTTTTGCCAGTCTTTTCAAGAATTATGGAGCAGATTATTTACATTCGCTTATTAAATTTTTGTAAACAAGAAGGTATAATTGTAGAACAACAATATGGCTTTCAGAAAGACAAGTCCACTGAAAAAGCGTTACTTAATACTAAAGATAAAATAATAAGAAACTTTGAGCAAAAATATCATACAATAGGACTTTTCCTTGACTTCAAGAAAGCGTTTGATTCCATCAAACACAATATATTGTTGCAAAAGTTATACAACTATGGAATCAGAGGAATTGCATTTGACTTAATAAAAAGCTACTTAGATAGTCGACAACAATACGTGCAGATAAACCAGGCAAAATTAAGTCTAGGAACAATAAAATACGGGGTCCCACAAGGCTCCATCTTAGGGCCCTTACTGTTTTTGTTTTATATTAATGACATTATCGATATTCCACTCACGCCAGATATAATCCTGTATGCAGACGATACTAATGTATTTTTTTCTGGAACAGACTTAGAAATGCTTGAAAGGCAAACAAACACCTGGCTAAACAACCTATCACAATGGCTTAACATTAATCAATTATCCTTGAACACTAATAAAACAAAGTACATTATTTTCCGGCCCAGAAATAAAGCCATCAATAGAGAATCTATTATACAATTTCGTGGGGAACACCTAGAACGAGTAAACTCTCACAAATTTCTGGGGGTTATTTTTCAAGAAAATTTGAGCTGGTCTCTGCACATAGAAAAAATACGAACAGTTATTTCCAGATCAATTGGAATTATCTTCAAAGTAAAGAACTTACTACCAATGTGGTTAAAAAAGCAGTTGTATTATAGTCTAGTTTTTTCTCGTTTGCAATATTGTATTCTTGTATGGGGAACTACGACTAAAGCAAACATGGAAAACCTGCTTATACTACAAAAACGAGTCATACGATTAATAGAAAACTCTCCATATAGAGCCCCCTCAGCCCCACTTTTCGAAAAACATCAGATATTAACTATCACGATTATCATGAACAAAAGAGTAGCTTTGAAAATATATGATCAAATAAAAATGGACCCGGCTGGGTTCTCGCAAACTTTCTTCTTTAGAGACCACGACCATAACCTTCGGCATATGACCTGTAGAAAAGAACTAGTGCGTACGAACTACGGTACACAAACGCTAAAATATCAAATCGCTGATCTTCTAAATAAGTACCCGGGTATTATAGAAACTATTCACAACAGTCGTTCCACGAAAGCATTTAG
Source organism: Amblyomma americanum (assembly GCA_030143305.2). Classification (NCBI taxonomy): domain Eukaryota; kingdom Metazoa; phylum Arthropoda; class Arachnida; order Ixodida; family Ixodidae; genus Amblyomma; species Amblyomma americanum. The sequence continues at coordinate 642 of JARKHS020004865.1, read as the reverse complement.
CAAAAAGTTAACCCATTTCTTTTTGTGACATAGCAATGGCTTACTTTTTCTGCACATATCCGCCCTATATTAAAAAAAAAGAAAAATCCATGTTTTTATTAGAAAAGAAAACCTTACTTTGGCCGGCATAGTTAAGCTCTTCTTTCCTTTTGTTATATTCAGTCACACCGATATTTGTATTTTATGTGCAATTTTGTGTAACAATGTTGACTCGCGAATATACTTTTTACAGCATTTCTTAATTGTGTACCTTAAATGAATATGTGCTGTTTTCGTGTATAATGTTATATGCAATGTCTCTTTGGTGTTATGATCTGTTTTTCTTTGGTTAAACCTGCCCACTGCTCAGTTGTAGAGTGTAAAGGGGGCGGACGCTTCGTCAGGCAACTTTTGATTGCCTTTTTGTTCGCCTCCTCGGCAACCAAGTGTTGTTGAAATAAATCTGAATCTGAATCTGAATATATATATATATATATATATATATATATATATATATATATATATATATATATATATATATATATATATATATATATATATATATATATATATATATATATATATATATATATATATATATATATATATATATATATATATATATATATATATATATATATATATATATATATATATATATAT
>JARKHS020004864.1:0-53195 GCA_030143305.2 Amblyomma americanum | reverse complement strand
ATTATTATTGGAAAACCGGAACGGGTTCCGTCACCTGAGGAGGGAGCGGTTCCGGCTTCTCCGAGAGTTCGGTTAGATCAATGGGTCGGTTGAATATTGATGAGCGGCTCGCGTCGGAGCGGTTCCATTGGGCCGAGAAGCCGAGGATGTGACTCTAGCCGCGTCTTAATGTTGGCTGTCACGGCGGCCGTAACTGTGGCCGAGACTTCCTTAAGCAGGCTGTCTCGAATTTGGCAAATTGGAAGTGTGAGTCGTCAACTGGGCGAGGGCATTTTCAAGGGACCCGCCGCGGTGGCTCAGTGGATAGGGTGCTCGACTACTGATCCGGAGTTCCCGGGTTCGAACCCGACCGCGGCGGCTGCGTTTTTATGGATGAAAAACGCTAAGGCGCCCGTGTTCTGTGCGATGTCAGCGCACGTTAAAGATCCCCAGGTGGTCGAAATTATTCCGGAGCCCTCCACTACAGCACCCCTTTCTTGCTTTCTTCTTTCACTCCCTTCTCATCCCTTCCCTTACGGCGCGGTTCAGGTGTCCAACGATATATGAGACAGATACTGCGCCATTTCCTTTCCCCAAATACCAATTATTATTATTATTATTATTTTCAAGGGCGGTGAAACGCACGTCAGAGCCAAATCGTGTCGGGTCCGCCGGCACTTGCATCGCTTCCGGAGCTACCTGGACAGTGGGCAAGGAGGACCGAGTCGTTTCTAGCGAATGAATTTTGGCGTGAAGTTGAGCATCTTTTGCCCAGAGAATCTCGAGCGCGGCGGAGGTCCGCAACGTCAAAGAGGGGAGGAGGAAGATTTGCTGGAGGGGAAGGTTGGGTAGTATGGGGAGGTGGAAGAGGCCCATCGCGTCTGCCTACCTTGGGCAGTGATGTCTTGGTTGGCGCGCCAGACAGAGGGCCTATAAGCGCCGAAAAATCCCCGTTTTGTTATGAGAGGGCGCCTGGATCACGTGACGCATTTGACTAGTTGATCTAAGAGGCTTGGGGCCACGCCCGGGCAAGGCGCCCACCGGAGGTGCTTGTCCGCCTGTGCAATGCACTATCTTGTTGCTAGGCGGGGGGTCTTTCAAAGCGGTTCCAGGACCAAGGGCCACTGCACTCTGAGGTTGTTTTCTATGACCGGTCGTGTTGCTCGGTTGTTGCAGCCGTCGGAATTTGGCTTTGCAGTCTTGCGATCTCGTAAGTCGGGGGCCACAGCAGACAATGGAGGAGGAATTGCACTCGTGGGGCGCCTTGTTGCCATCTTCTAGGACTGAGACCGTTTGGCCGCATTGTCCGCAGCGCTTGTCTTAAGGATTCGTGCATAACTCCACGCGGTGACCGATGGCACCGCATCGGAAACACGCGGGAATAGTCCGCTTATATTCGCGCACCACAGTCACCACACTGTTATAGGGAAGACAACATGCAACCAAAATTTGGTATTTATGCCCTTTTAAGTCTGCTTACCTGGAGGAAAGCGAAAGTATGTGTTTCGAGGAAAATATAGGCTTTTGAGGAACGCAAAAGCAGGCCGTGTGCTGTGCGATGCCAGTGCACGTCAGTGATCCCCGGATGGTCAAAGTTAATCCAGCGACTTCCGCTACGGCACTTCCCTCTGCCTTTCTTCTTCCACTGTTTCCTATAACCCTTCCCTAACTGCGTGGTTCAGATGTCTATAGTGATATGTGCGAACATTACTGCGCCAGTTCCTTTCCTTAAAAACCAGGGTGGCAGTCTGTCTGTCTGTTGTTGCCAGGAAGAAAGAAAAGGAAAGTGCACAGGCCTGCTCACTGGCTCAAGCAGAGCCATAATCGCTACCACGTGCAGATAGTAGGAAAGTTGAAAGATGGGATAGAAAGACAGGATAGTAAAGACGCGCTAAAGACAAGGCCGATCCCGGACGCAGTGCAATACCGGGCCAACCGGTGGCGGGAATGAAGCGTCCTTCAAACTCTCCGCCACATTTCCAAAAATAAGTCCAATTGGACAAGTAACAGATACTCTACGGGTTACGGACATTCGCCGACATTACTGCGCCAGTTCCTTTCCTTAAAAACTAGGGGGGGGGGGGCAGCCGCGTCTTTTTGACCGATACATCTCTGCTTTCGCTCTCTAACCGGGTTAGTTGTTGAACCGCAGCTAGTTTTTAAGAGCATTATCTCTATACTGACGTTTGCCAAAGGCGCGTCTTTCGGCAATAAAGACAATTAGCTGTTTTTTTAACAAATGAAATGACTTAGTGACTGTCTCGCATATCTCTGTGGACCCTGAAACCGCACCGTAAAAGATAAAGTAGGGAGTTAACAAAGAAAGGAAGAAAGAGCTGCCGTAGTAAAGGTCTACGCCTAATTTCAACCATGTGGGGAGCTTTAATGTGCGCACAGATCGCACAGCATATGGGCGACTTTTGCGTTTCGCATCTATTGAAACGCGGCCGCCGCGGTCTGTTTCAAACCTGGGTACTCCGGCTAAGTAGGCAAGTGCCTTAAACACTCAGCGGAGCCAACTTGGTTGGTGCAATTAAGGTAAAATTGAACTAAATAGCTCGTAACCGCACTATATCACAGAGCAAAAGCGGGCGCGGGCGCCTCAATTGATACATCCGCTTCGTCGCTTCGCTTCGCTGCAGTTGGGAAGAATGATAAGGGACGAGCACGGACCTGCCCACCCTCTGGCTCAAGCTGAGCCACAATCACTATTTGGCGCTGAAAGTAGGATGGTAGAAATAATAGGAGAGCAAAGATAGAACGACCCGCGTGCGACAGTGGCGCTAGGCGTAGGGATTCTTGGCTGACAATTATATGAAAGCATTGCTAATCTAACCGCTAAAGCATTGCCAACACATGAAGCCTCCGTAGCTAACACTCTTATGTCGAACACTGAGACAGTGTTGGCATGGAATATTTAAGGTGTAAGCCTTTCTTGGCTCTTTACCAACTCTTCCTACTCTTCGCAATTTCTTCACGACGGTTTCCAAAATTTACGATTTCACTGTAGAGTTATAATGTTCACAAATTATTAGACTACTTTTGAATTCGAAGCTATTTGTCCATTCAATTTTGACATATTTAGCGATGTTCAATACGCACCAGCATAAGTCTCAGGGCATTGATTTTGCCAGACACTGCCGTTAAGGTTAATTGAAATTTACAGGATTGCACTTAACTCTGCTTAAGAGAGGAAAAGCAAAAGCCTTTATCTGTCCTAATCTCGGCAGCGGCTTTATGACCAGCTCTCGGTGAAGGTGTCGAGGAATGGGGAGGAGGGTTGGGTCGTTAGCCGGTATTCTGATCCGAAGCAGTCCAGGATATACCGGCCTGTGGAGGTTTGCGTAGGCCTCGTGTATTGCGAGCTCTCACCTAGAGCAGCGCCGCAGAGCCCGTGCGAAGACACTCCAGCGAGCGTACAGTTCTGAACTGGACACCGTATGGTTGGACGCTGCCTGCACGGGTGTTGAAGCAACCGCAGCCGTGGTGGCCTTCTCTTCATCCTCCCTCCTCACATTAAATCCCTCCTCACGCACCGCCCCAGATGTTGCAGAAAAAGCCGCCATCGTAATTGCCATCACCAGTACGGAAGGCTGGTACATATTAACAGACCTTAAAACTGCAATTATAAATTTTGCGCGAAGCCGAGTCCACTACCCTACTTTTGGCACACTGGACTCGCCCGACGCACCCCCACTCAGCCACGTTGAGCATATATGGGTGCCTGCGCACTCCGGAAATCCCGGAAACTAGACCGCCCTCCTTTTAGCCCGAGGTTCCTTAAACCGCGCTCAAGTGGCCTCGGATACGGGATTGGCGATTGAGCGAATGCACTCGTTCAGTGAGATGAATCAGGCCTATAGAGCCTCGCGCAGCTCTACGTCCCGCCCCGCTCCTCCCTAGGTAACAAGCACGCAACAATATAGCGCAAACCAGAGACACACTCTCTCCCCTCACCTGTGACAATATCCCACTATCATGCCTCCTCCCCACACCTGCCTCTACCCTGTGCCCAGAAGCCTTCACCTCCTCTCTCCACAACCTCTCCCTCTGCACGGCTGGCCCTCCTCCGCTTAGCCCAGAGGACCCGAAGACATGAGAGAACTTGGAGAGCCTGCTGCGCTCGGAGGACCTGGTCATGGTGACCATCAGCATCTTCTGGGCTGCCAGTGGCGTGGACCTTAGGAACATAAACACATGAGTGCAGTGGAGTCGTGCGGCGACCCAACAATTCCTCGCCAACAATAAAGTTTCTCTCTCTCCCTGTAATCTCTTTCTCTCTTTATTTTATTGGTTAAAATTTCTTTAATATTTATTATGTTTTTTCTATCTTTACTTAAATGTAGCGAGAGCTACACTTGGTTACCAGTTCAGCATTTTGCTGTGGTCTGGAGAGGCCAGTTGCGCGCATACACCGTTACCATGACAACTGGAGAGTAGGAGCAGGTGCGGTGAGCATTCGGCGTCGATGGGGCAGTGTCTGCGATGGGGCCGTGCCAGCGATGGGGCTGTGCGTGCATCTTAGTCAGCATTCTGATTAGGGGTTGCTGATACTGCTATCTAGAGGTAAACGTTGCTATTGGTAGTTCCTGTAACTGCCTTCGAAGGTATTAAATGAATTTAAAGGTAGTGGCTGTAACTACCTTCAGAGGTGGAAAATATTACTAAAGGTAGTACCTGTAACTACCGCCGAATGTGGTAATTTGTATTAAACTTCCTTGCTCTTACTACGTTTTTCAGGTAGTAATTGCTAGTAAGTATAGTTAGAGACTCTACCCGATTGTAGTAATCATTACTATCTTGATAACATGCAGCTACAGTTACTACCTTGGTAGTAACAGATGTGACAAGCTGTTACTACCCTGAAAATTAACTACAACTACTTTTATTTAGAGCGTAGATCTCGCTACGTATATACTAGCATAGCTGGGCTAAGCCACCAGTAATTTTATCGTTTTATTCATAACGTTTTAATTTTTTGTGTTATTTACAATACAACTCATGAGTGACAGCACGTGTGGACAACTTCCACGCCAAGAAAGGGTTACAATCAGACAGCACTGCAACGCCTAACGATGCACCCAGGGATTGCGAACGACGCCAGTGCTTCAAACTGAAGGAATTTGTTGTTCCTATTCAGGGCCGTGCATGTGGGGCTAGATTTATTGAAAGAAACTTGTTTTTCTTGCACAGTTGTATGACGTACACTGCTTCAAAATGAAAAGAATGTTGCATGGCAATCTTTGCTTCAAGGTATTAAAAATAGAGACAGTGTAAATATGGAACGTGAAAGATTTAAAGGCCAAAATTCCGGTTTTGTATGGGAAAGGAAATGGCGCAGTATCTGTCTCACATATGTCGGTGGACACCCGAACCGCGCCGTAAGGGAAGGGATAAAGGAGGGAGTCAAAGAAGAAAGGAGTTAACAGGTGCCGCAGTGCAGAAAAATTGAAAATATTTTGGGGAAAAGGTGGTGGTGGTAGTGGTTTTATTAAAAATAATAGTAAAAAGGAAGGAAAACATTTTTGCTAGCCCCGGCATCTGCCATCGATACTGAAGCACCTGAGCTGGGGCAGCGGAAATAAAGGACAGCACGCAGAATGGAGAAATGAAATGAAAGAGGTGAGGGGACAGGAATAGATGTCAGGGGGAGAAGTAATATGTACAAACTATTTACACAATAGGAAATGTGTCCAGGTTGTGCGCGTGATTAGTTCATTTTAAAGGAATTAAATCACACACGCGCACAGCACTGTGTAAGTTACAACTGGAGTGGGGCGTCCAGTTATTAATCGTTCAAGGTAGAACTCGCGGAGCGTTCGGTCACTGTGTGTAACTACCTGACGGAGAACAGACGGGACGTCAAGCCCGTGTGTTCGAGGAATGCACAGACGCTCACCAAAGTTCGCTCACGAGTGCGCGCACTGCCCTGCGGCCACAATAGCGTCTTGATGGAGTCTGGTAGTATGCCCTGCGCCCTATAGGCCGCGAGCATATCGCGACGAGCATCGGCGAACGCGGAGCAGCGAAGGAGCAGATGTTCTAGTGTTTCCACTGCACCGCATCCGTCACACACATCACTCGTCGCGATTCCGTGACGCACCCATCGTTCCACGGGCCACACGCAGCCAATGCGCGCTCGGAGGATCATTGCACGTTGTGACTGTGTAAGTGCGCGACAGCCAGTGACACTGTCGATGCGCTCACCTCCCGCGATGCGTGGGTCGGGGTGCTGCTTTCGGAGATGGTCGTGAATGGCCGCACGCACGTCCTCCAGCGCAAGGGGCAGATCGCTGGCAGGTAGTTGGTGTGCAGCGGTCGCGAGGTCGTCAGCTTCTTCGTTGCCGGCGATGCCGCAGTGACCGGGCACCCACTGTGCACGCACGGCACAACCTCTCTGCGCGAGGCGCTCGATGCGCGAGCGAATTTCCCGCACTAGTGGGGTACCGCGGCCATTAGATTGCAGGCGGCTGAGGGCGGCGCGGGAGTCGCACAGCAGAGCACTCCTGGGCGGCGGAGGGCCGAGGGTGAGCCGCAGGTCCAGCCCGAGCCGGATCCCCATCAACTCCGCCGTGGTGGAGGAGCCCAGGAAGGCTGCGTGTTGCTGGCTATGCAGTCGCAGGGCGGGGATGGAGGCCGCCGCAGCAAGGGAGCAGCTGTCGCGGGCCACTGAGCCTTCGGTGTACACGAGGAGATGGTCCTGGAGCTCCTCGTGTATGACGGCTCTGGCCAGCTGCTGCACAGCGCAGAGGGGTGTGCTCCGCTTTCCCGCGATGCCGACGATCTCTCGCTGTACCTCCGAGGCAGCAGGCCAGGGCGCGCAGGAGCCGTAGGGGGGTGGGCCTTGGGTCAATTGCTCATACTCAAGCAGCGCCGCGCCCATTCGTGAGCGCGGGTGCGAGCGCATACGCTGCAGAAGCGAGCCGCCGTTCGGTGCGCGGTGAAGCCGGTCGATGTGATTCAGTGCCCTGCGCGCTGCTTGGAGCTCAAGGGGCCACGCTCCTGCCTCGGCCAGCGTTGCGGCGTACTGCGAGTTTTTGGGCAGGCCTAGGCACACGCGCAGGGACTTGCGGTGCTGAAGCTCGAGCTTCTTCCAGCACGGCTTGCGCACCGTGACGAGCGGCAGCGCATAGAGCACCGCCTCCAAAGCTGCGGCATTGTATAGACGCAGCGCGGCTTGCTGGGAGATGCCCTGGCCTCGAGCGGTGAGCTTGTGCACGGCGGCGGTGACCCTCTTCATCTGCAGACAGGCCTTGGTCGCCGCGGGGCGGAAGGAAAGGCGCCAGTCGATGTCCAGGCCAAGGTACCACACCGATTTACGCCAAGGAATCGGAGTCCCGTCCAGTGACAGCGGCGCAAGGTGCGCGCGCGAGCGCGAAACGCAGGCCATGGCCACTGATTTGTCCGCACTAAGCGACAGACCAAGGCCGCGCAAGCTGGCATCGATTGCGGTCAGGGCTCCCTGAAGGCACCCCTGCACGCGGAACGCCTCGCCCGGTGGTCCCCGGCACCACAGAGCTATGCCGTCTGCATATATGGACATGTACACATGGTGTCGCCCGCTCGTGGGGAGGGAGGCCGGCACCACCGACATGGCCACATTAAACAGAAATGGAGATAGGACAGAGCCTTGCGGCACGCCCATGTCGACCGGGCGAGGCTTGGATAGCTTACCCCCTACTCGTACGCGCATGGTGCGCCCGCTCAGGAAGCCATGAACGTATCGCAAAAGGCGCCCGCTCACACCGGCCCCCTCAAGCACCGCGAGAATTGGTGCGCGGTGAACGTTGTCAAAAGCGCCCGAGACGTCCAGTAGCAGCAGCAGCGCAACCTGGCCTGCTGCCCTGGCATGCTCCAGCGCTGTAACAACGTCCGATGTAGAATCAGCCGTGCACCGTATCCCACGGAAACCCGTCTGCCGCTCGTCAAACAAATCAGCCTCCGCAGCGTGCTCGTTCAGACGCTGCAACGCCATATGCTCCATGAGCTTACCTGCCGCCGATGTTAATGCCACTGGCCGGTATCCGCTCAGCTCCGTAGGTGGGCGCCGTGCCTTTCGGATGGGACAAACGACCGCGGTTCGCCAATCCTGCGGTAGATCCCGGCGTTCCCACATCAGGTTGATCTGCTGCAGGAGGATCTGTCGTTGGTGCGCATCCAGGTTTCGCAGCATTTGGTATGTCACCCCGTCCGGTCCGGGCGCCGAGCGGCGGCGGCAGCGCTGCAGCGCATTGTTCAATTCCGCCGCGGTGAACGGCGCATCACATGGACCTTCCGAGGCGACGGGCGAGGGACTGGCGTCGCTTCTGAGGCTCTCAGGAGCAGCTATGTTAGCGGCGTTTGCGGGGCTGGGCGGCGCGAACCGATCGGCAAACCGCTTTGCCATTTCTACAAAGCTGAGCCCGCTGGAGATTGCGAGGGCGGCCAGCGGTTGACGGTTTGCCTGTGGTTCGGTGATGCGCCGCAGGGTGTCAAACAGCCTCCGCGAGCTGACATCTTCCTCCATCCTTTGGCATAGTGAAGCCCACTGCCGGCGGTATAGCTTGTTGGCGTGGCGGCGCGCTGCTGCGTCCAAGCGGTTGTAGACAGTCCAGTCGGCGGCTCTGTCAGTCCGTCGCGCCCGTCGCTCTGCGCGATCTCTCTTCTCGCGCAGATTGAGCAGCTTCATATCAGGTGTGGGCTGCCCTGCCCTTACCTCTGCTCGTTGGGTGGCTGCGAGAGCGCTTCGGACTAGACTTGAAAAGAAATCTGCGCCAGTGGCCGCCGCCTCGTCGACCGCCCGCCTGAACGCACTCCAGTTGGTAATGGAGTAGGCACGTTTGGGGCGCGCCTCCATCGCAGTGGGTTCAATTAGGATGGAGTAATGATCCGAGCCCCAGAGAGATGGTGATCGGCGCCATGTCGCCTCGATGCCTCTGGATGCGAAGGCAACGTCGATGCAGGAGCCGGTTGTTCCGCGTCGTCGAAAGGTGGGCTCGCCGGTGTTCAAGGGGGTGAGTCCCAGCTGCGTTGCTGCGTCGTGCAGGTCGTCTCCACGCGCGGAGTGGCGCGCACTGCCCCACGCACTATGGTGGGCGTTAAAATAACCACAGATGATTTGGCGCGGGGCACAGCACGAAGACACAGCACGAAAACACAGCGCGTTCCACGCGACAGCTGGACGCACATAATAGCACACTATCCGTCACATGTCGGGGACAGCAGAAGCTACCAAATGGGAAGGAATAATGAAGGAGTGAAAGAAGAAAGCAAGGAAGAGGTGCTGGAGTGGAGGGCTCCGGAATAATTTCGACCACCTGGGTATCTTTAACGTGCACAGGCATCGCACCGCAATGGACATCGGGATAAATTTGTGCATCATGGGATCGTAACCTCTGTGTGTGTGTGTGTGTGTGTGTGTGTGTGTGTGTGTGTGTGTGTGTGGGCGTGCGTGCGTGCGTGCGTGTGTGTGTGTGTGGTGTGTGGTGTGTGGTGTGTGTGTGTGTGCGTGTGTGTGTGTGTGTGTGTGTGTGTGCGCGCGTGCGTGCGTGCGTGTGGTGTGGTGGGTGTGTGGTGTGTGTGTGTGTGTGTGCTGCGTGCTGTGTGTGTGTGCGTGTGTGCGTGTGTGTGTGTGTGTGTGTGGGTGGTGGTGCGCTGTGGCTTTAGGAAAAAATGGAAAAAGACAAAACTGCCTTGGAATCATTTTGTTGAAAATGCTGCTTCAAAACAACAGAGATTCTAGTCTTTTAACGCGTGCTAAAATGCGGACGCTGAAGTTCACTGATATCTGGGAAGGGGATGGCACCATTGTATTTAAACCTAGCCTTCTACGCAGGATAGATGATTGAATGGTTGTTAGAAATGCCCATTTCGAAACGGCGTTTTGGCAGCCGCCGTCAAGGTGGGACGAATATTTGTTCTTGAAATGGGAGTGCGAACGCAACAAAGCATTCCACCAACACGAACACCCGAGTGCGGAGCAATGGGAGAGTCGGCTCACCAGCGGCGAGCTCATGACCCAAAGGGCATTAGTGCAGCACGCGAATGATGCAGCACGACTCAGTGGAGCCTTGGAATAGGGGCCCACCCTTGCTGACGAGAAGCCTCAAGTCGCCAGCGCCAGAGAAGACGACGGAGACTTCATAACCGCGAAACCCTTGAAAGATCCAATAAAGTATTCACTCACTCACTCAATCTTGAAATTGCACTATTACCTAGCGTTAATTTTCACAAAAGCTCTCTGATTTCTTTCCTCGACTCAGCTTCTGCACTTAGGCATAAAACTGCATTGCCACAATGGAAGACATAGCACCAATACTTCTTTCGATATACTTCTCAATACTGCAGAGCTATTGTAATTACATAATGATTCGTTCAATTATGACGGGATCTCCTCGCCTTTTCGCCAAAGTATTCTGTCCATGCTTTCCCTAGTACATCTTTGTTTCGATTACCAATACCTTATGATAATATCCTACCAGCTTGGGTATTCATATCCTTGAAATGTGAGCACAAGGTCATTGGAAACGTAGAATATAAGCAAAGTTATCTTAAAAGCGCTCAAAATTAACCACAGACAGTTTCCTTCGTCTCCGCTAGTACTATAGTGCATATAGCGCCTATAGTGCTGCGCTGCTCACGCCTCACGAACAGCTCGCACGCATGTACCACCACACGCCTGGGAGGTTACAGGGGCGTCATCGTCGCAGATGTTGCCGAGAGCGAGCTGTCATCTGACGCGGCGTTGACCGAGAACGCTTCGTCATCGTCATCATCAGCATGACTACGCACACTGCAGGACAAATGCGTCTTCAATGTTTCTCCAATTAACCACTGTCCTTTTGCCAGCTGCGGTCACCGTAACCCCGCAAATTTCTTAATCTCATCCGTCGCCCTAAATTGCTACCGCCCCCTGCTACGCTCAGGTTTTCTTGGAATCCACTCCGTTACCGTTAAAGACAAGCGGTTATCCTTGCTTCGCATACATACTCTGCTCAAGCCCACTTGTTCCTCTTGATTTCGGCTAGGATGTCATTAAATCGCGTTTGTTCCCCCACCACCTGTACTGTCAACTGTAAACCATAAAGATAAAATCTTTAAAATGAAGTATACCTAAGCAACTATAGCCTTTGCACGATATTTAAGGAGTGCGGCAGTCACAAAAGTGCGGCTGTCATCCGGACAACTCGCTAACATACAGTTCAGTATGCCTGATAACGCAGTCGCATGACGACGAAGCCGAGGCTCACTGTAAGAGCGCTCTCCACTGCTTTTTTGAGGTGCCTTCTTCGGAAAGGTTTGTTAGAAACACCCTTTCCCAGACGAGGCTTTTTCAGGGATGCGACATGATTCCGTGATTTTACGAGACAGCGTATAAAGCTCATTCGGTCGTTAAGCCGTGCGCGTAGTTGGCACCACATATAGGCAATGATCAGGGGTTGCGCAAAAAAATTTTATCATGTTAATTTTTGGTTGTAGTGATTGATGACTGATTGGTGTGTAGTAGGCGATGAAGAATTGATGAAATCTTTTTATTATTTTGTAAAATATAAAAAAAGAAAACAATGAAAACTTGGGAAAATTAGGCATAAAGGTGTCAAACTGCTCAGTATATAACGCAAATGCTTGATGATAATAATGAAGAAAATTAAGTGCGTGATTGATCAATTCAATAATTGAAACAAGTGTCAAAAAAGACAAGTGCGTTCAAAAGTGTTGAACTGCTCAGAGTGAAAAGCCTCACCCACTACGCTATCGCCTCATACCCTTATGGAGGAGCTTAAGTGTCCTCTGCAATTTTTTTTACAATACTTAAGAAACCGTTGATCAATTTCTTGGATAGAGTTTTGTACGCCTAACTTCAATGTACAGCTACGCTGTGTCAGTGGTGCTCAGAACGTCCGTTCTACACGGAAGGAGGTTGGACGGGGTGTATCTTCATCAGCGGTCGAGCCACTCGTATGAGAGCCGTACCCGTATAGTTTGCATTCCGTGAATATCAGTGGTTTGCAAAAATTCAAGAGCACCACTAAGGGGAAAAAATAACCTTAAACAAAACTGACCCTTTCAAAACACGAGAGATTACTGTACACTGCCGGAAAAAAAAAATCTGTTGTCGAACAGTGAGTTGACATAGGTCGCGAAGGCTAGGCTTGATAACGCCTGGAACCAAGTGCCAGCGACATCAACTTGGCAGTAAAACTGAAGCGCTATAATTGTCGGTGAGGACGAATCAAACAGACAAATAATTGTTTCCATATTTCCGATTTATGATCATTTAGAACACGATTTTAATTACTGGTTTTAAAGATGTCAGAGTAGAGCACATTTGGTTTTAAAGTAGTACGCCTTTCAATAAAAAGTAGTTATGTTCGAGTTTCTTCACCGCACAGGATAGCAGCTCTTATGCCATCCATCTCGGCTACTCTGAGGCCTGCTTGCCGCTGGCCGCCGCCGTAGCTCACCATCCCGTGACTTCTTTCTTGTAGCTGCTCGCCTTTTATCAGTGTTAATTTTAAGTTCGTGTTTTTTTCGTGCTGCGTTGCCATCGGCTACGTGTGCACACTTTTCCGATATCCGAGTTCCAGTCGTACGCTTTTGATGCTCCTATTCGAGAAAAGACGGCGTGGTTGGGGATGAAGAGACCCGACGAACTGGTGTTCCACCGGAAAGTACCAAGCGAGAACTGCTGCGCTCACAGCACATTCCAACGGTAGGGTGTTACAATTGCTTTGTTATTGCGTTATGCCTTTACCACTGATTGCCTATGCCAGCCACAAAAGGGTCTTATAACGCGTCTGTGGGCGGTGTCAGATGTGTGGTCGGATGATCTCTTGGCAGTTCGTGAAAACAGCACATGTTCCGTCGTGAATTTCGTTCATTCTCTGGTACTTTCAGAGGTACTTAATAATGGTGCTTTGCGTTGACGGTACTTTTAGTTCATTTCGTACAAAAGAAACGCTACAATCAACGTCTTTTGGCAGTGATTTGAAGAATACGTACGCAATATGTATATTTTGCGAATGTTTTGATAGTAGAAAAATCTATTGCCTTATGGTTTGCTTTTACGCAGTGAATGCTGCCTTGAAAGTTTACGCTGCACACATGTTAGTGAGCACTGAAAATTGCAAACTAAAAGCATTTTGTAAACACTGAGTTTTGCAGATGTTATGTTGGTGGGATACTGCCTTTTTTATATCATTATAGCCACAATTCAGAGCGTTGTAGGTCAGAAGACATGACCCATTACAAAAATCGGATCGTCGTGTGCTATTTGTATTTGTGTGTTAGGCACAGAACAATCTCTAATTAAGTCGCTGCTTTAATTAAAATCTTCCTTAGTAGTCTCCTGGACCGCTTGGTTCCTTGAACGTTTCCAAGGCCGTTGTTCGTATTCGTTCAGTTTCCCTTACAATTCTGTGAGAGCCTTACTGTATGCTCCATTTAGTCTGCGTACGTTTTGATCGTATTGATAAAGATGTCTGTCATCCCTGTCATCTAAAAGGCAGCTGTAATTTCACGGGGAAGTGCAGCGCTATATACAGCACTCTTATGCCAGGTGTGACAAGCAGACGGCTAGCTTATTCTCCGCACATGCAACTTGTCTCAGGGATTAGTCCAGGCCACTTCATATTGCATCACTATTAAGACACTGAGCTTGTGTTGTGGTTTTCAACGAATAATCGTGCCTTGATAAAACATTTTACATTTGTTATTTATGTGAGCCAAACCATCAACAAAAGTCTGTAACAACGACTTGCTCGCAAACTCTGGTGCAGAAAACAGCTCCCAAACAAGAAGTTACAAATATACATAAAACCTCTACAACGATGACGCTCATACAGTCAGAGTCACTTTTGGATATTGATCCCTATAAATCAATAAACAAACAAAATGCAGGGTGTCCTAGCTAACTTTAGCCAGGGTTTAAAAATACGCCTGGGCACCCTAAGACGACGCAACCAGACGCGTGTTGCTGGATATTGTATGAAGTAAGTCACGCTATTTTTTATACTGTGTTTAACTGCATAATTAGTCCAGATAAATTACCCACTGTGCCAGCAGCAAAGTTGCACGAAACATTCGTGTGAGAAAGTTGTAGAACGCCCCGAATGAACAGTTTCTATCCTTCCATCTGTTACGTATCAGCTTTTTTTCCGCTCACTGCAGATGCCCGCGAAATACAAAAAATACCACGTGACATGGCCACTAGCGCGCCGCGACTGCAGTGCTCTCAAACGTTCTGTGTTTGATTGAGCGGACCATTGTTTCCTGTGTGTTGATGCTGAAAAGCAGACGGGGCAGCGACGTAGCATCTGGCTGTCCTATTCACGCCAGCGGTATGCTTCCCTTGTGGCGTTTCATGACAGCGATAAGCAGACACAAGCCTTATCGCTTGTCGTTGGCGTAAATCGCTCAGCCAGCGCCTGCCTCACAGCCCTGTCAACTTTTATTCGGCAGCACACTGGGCCTATTGATATGTTCATTCCTACGCAGAACGCTTGAGAGCACTGTAATCGCGGCGCACAAGCGGGCGTGTCACCTGATATTTTTGTATTTTGCGGGCACCTGCAGTGACCGAGAAAATGCCAATACTTATTAGAGGGAAACTTAGACACTGTCCAATCAGACGTGATGCGGGCCGTTCTACAACTGTCTCATTGGAATTTTTCGTCTATCTTCTTTGCTAGCGAATTTTTTTAGTTAATCTCGAGTAATTGTGCAATAGCAACTATACAAAAAAAGTGTGACTTGCTTCATACAATACCCAGCAGCATACATCTAGTCGGGTCGTCGTAGAGCGCCGTGACATAATTTTAAGCCCAGGTTAAAGATAGCCAGGACACCCTGCATATCTAAAAAAATGTACCGCTCGGAAATGAAGACAAATGCCTGGCCCTGTTGCTACGTTACCGGCACCTCGCAATTCAGAGTGATACAAGCACGAAGATAGGGCAACGTAGCAAAGCACGAAGAGAACAAACTATCACAAAATGGTGTTTTTTGTGGCCAGTCGTGTCTTTTTCGCCCTTGTGTCGTGTGTCGGAAGGAACCGGGAGGTATTTGAATATTTGTTTTTACCGTTAAAATCCTTGTCATGACGTGACGTCACCTCACCTTTCGTTGATGGCGCTGGCTGCGCACAATAAGCAGCTATGTTTTGAAAGTATGGGTTTTTATGCAAGCAGTGCTACCACTCTACATCTACCATGCAGAACAGTCGTAGAAGCTATACTGCTAGATGCAATGATAGCTAAACCACCTGTGAGAGAATTGTTTCGCCTAAACAAGGTTAGTACACTTGTAGAATTCGGTCAGGACAGGCTGGCAGAAATCATTGCTCAAATGCCCTGTTTACATGTAATAGTCGCGACCTCTATATTTGTCTATCTGGTGCGCATGGGATACATTTTTGTTGATGCATTACGGCGTAAACCTCCGTGAATATGGACGGTTTTAGAGAGCCATGCCAATGGTGCCTAAAAGTGGATGCCAAGAGGCTTGGAGTACGGGAGTAAACCTGTGTTCAATTCCAAGTCATTTGTGAAAGTGTCATCACCGCGTTGTCCCTGACTATGCGCTTACATTATGCTGTAGTACGCTATGAAAAAAATTTATCAACAAAATTGCAGATTTTGTACTTCCTGATACATATCTGGTTTTGTTATGACCATTTCTTCATTATCATAAATAGTTTAAGCCCACAAGTTCTCGTTAACAACGTATTCATTGATTTGAAGAAATCCTAATTCACGATCGCCACTGTGACATTTTATGTAGCTTTTTCTTGCTTATCTCGCTAACTAGTCGGCCTCAATGCGACAATGCTTTTGGCATTCCTAGTTCAGTGCCGAGTGATAGGCCCCTATTGCCTCACTGCACACTTTCGCTGAAAGCGATGATTATCTGCATTGGTCATCTGTGCAAACAGAGTCAATTGTCTTTCTTGCTTCTCTTGCGATGGTCTCTTTCCCGCTTTGCTTAATTACTACTTTAGTCCTGCTTTGTTTACGCCGTCGCTTAGCTGCTGACATCAAGTTGTCCAGTTCAGTTTCGGCAAATACCCGGCTTTCCCTCCTCCGACGAGGAGCCGGATGGGATTCCTTCGTCGGCGTCTCCTAAGTCACCGTCATCCATCTCTTGGAATTACTTGAGTAGAACGTTTGGTGGTTGAAGCGACGCACCCTTGGCTTGGTTGGGCCCCGTTATATGGTGCGTCGTCTAAGCGGCGTCGATGCTAGACGTCGGCGTCGTCGATAAACCTAGCAACCCATGTTCTCCCGATATCGACCTGGGCGCACCCTCAGGGTTAGCGGGTCGGCGCCACCTTTGGAAACTTCAAATCCAGTAGAAAGCCGAAAAATGGCCCTACCACCTGAAAGGTGTTACCGACGGGATCCAGCACTTGCGATCTTTTCGTTCCGAATAAAATTCAGTGGCGACGAAGAGTTGGTCCGTCGAAATTGTTCAAAATATGCGGTACCAATGCGACGCACATTCGCTTATTTCAACCGCCATCGAGCGTCCGGTCCTGTCTAGACAGCCTCCGCTGCCACTCAGCCGGTACGAACGGAGTGCAACACGCTCCGACAATGTTAGGCAGCAGTCGTCATGGGTGATTAAGGCGAGACGCCTCGTGAACTGTCTGCGTCTCAGAAGTTGCGAAGACGACAGGCCGAATCCGATAATCCGGTGACGTAGCTCGTCGAAAGGCTTCCCTACAGAAACGATTTAACCATAGCGAAAGCTTTAAAGTTGAGCTTGGTAAACCGTTGCTAAACGTCAGACATTTCCACCAAGCAAAAACCAAGTATAGGCAAGCTTAACTTTCAATCCTTTCGTTTTGGTTACTGAGGTTTACCCGTGTCAAACCTTTGCCTAATGTTTGAAGCGGTCACCGGGCTCAGCCGGAGCCGACAATACGCATGCGCCGAGCAACAGGTGCGCCGCACGTGACGACAGAGTTGCGCGGTCGTCGTTGTAGTAGTAAGTGTTTTTTTTATTAAAATAATTAAAAAACGAAGGAAAAGGTTTTTGCTAGCCCCGGCATCTGCCATTGATACTGAAGCACCTGAGCGGGGGCAGCGGAAATAAATGATAGCCGGCAGAATGGAGAAATGAAATGAAAGAGATGCAGGGACAGTATCCCCGCCGTCGTCGTTGCCGCCGCCGATTCCGCTGCCTTGCTGTCCGCGTCACGCACGCGCAGTAGCTACAGGCGCGCTACGCATGCCGAGTTGGGCAATAATGCGCGTCGTGTCTCGGCCACTTTATAAACAGAGGGTGCGAAGCGCTCGTTCTTCACATGAACCATGGGTAAAGATCGTGGCGGTGGTGAAAAACATTTATTGATGAGTATTCACAACAGGAAGTAGGAACTGGTTTTACGGGCCTACCCTTTCCAAATGGTAAGAAGCGGAAAGTCTACGTATATACTGCGACCGACATCAACGGCGACTGCGGGAAGCCACGTCGACGCATCCCGAAGTTGTGGCGAGGTATAAGGCGTCAACAACGAGCCCAAAAGCACACCTTCTTTTAACATTTCTTCAGGATACTGATCTTGTCTCTTAATGGTGGCAGTAAGAATGGACTACGGTCTACTACGACCTGCGAATGAATGTGTGCGTCGGTGGTGTCTTCTAGAGTGGACCATGTTATACTCTGAGGGAATGTGTGCACGGATGGTGGCACTACAATGCACTATGTTCTACTGTGACTGAATATGTGCATGGATAGTGACTTCTCGAGTGGGCTTTGTTTTCCTGTGAGTGAATGTATGCGTAGATGCTGACTGCGTGAGTGGAATATGTACTATTATAAAACACTGTGCGCATAGCTGGGTAGATCCGACAGGTTTTAGGTCGTTATTAGAGAGTTTTAGTTTCACGTACGTAGAGCCTTCACGTACGTAGAGCTCTTACGGGTGACCAGTACGCATGCGCAGAACGCAAAGGGTATGCGCGAAACTCACGTAAGTACGTGAGATTCGGAATTTTACGTTGCGGTCTTTGCGTTGCTTGCGTACGTAGCGTTGACAAACATGGGGGTGCCCTGCCCGACGCTTCACAGCGAAAACTGCTTCGTCGCTAATTCCTCGACGCGATATCATGTTCTAAACTGTTGTATTTGCCTTAGATTTGCCCGTTCTTACCCTCGTATAAAGTTTCAAGCGACAAATAGCTTTTGTTTTTAAGATATGCGATTTCGGAGCTGTTAAGCCTAACGAAGCAGCGCTCCGACGCAGTTCGACTGGCTTGGCTTTGACTCGTCTTGTCTTAGAGTGGCTACAGCAGTGTCTGCGTCTCTCAGTAGATGGCGCTAGGAAAAACGCGCGGCGTCTGTCGCGTACGTGCAACTATAGGGGTTTGAAGCGACATGCGCGTATGCTGCGTAGACTTCTCACGTCTCCGTACGTGAACTCGGTACGTACGTGAAACTAAAACTCTATTAGAGAGTTTTAGTTTCACGTACGTAGAGGGCTCACGTACGCAAACGTGAGAAGTCTACGTAGCCTGCACGTAGGTCGTTTGAAACCCTTATAGTTACACGTACGCGAAGCACGCTGCGCGTTACGCCTAGCGCCAATTACTAAGAAACACAGACACTTGTTGTAGCCTAAATCATCCAAGTCAAGTCTTTAAGCCAAGCCATTCATAGCGAGACTGTTGCTATGACGACGACCAACGCTACTTCGTCAGGCTTAACAGCTGAAAAATCGCTCTTCTGTCTAAAAAACAAAAGCTATTTTTCGCTTGAAACCTTATGCGAGGGTAAGAATGGGCAAATCGAAGGCGAATAAAACAGTTTAGAACACGGTATCGCGTCGAGGGATTAGCGACGAAGCTGTTATCGCTGTGAAGCGGCGGGCAGGGCGCCGCCATGTTTGTCAACGCTACGTACGCAAGCAACGCAAAGACCGCAACGTAAAAATCCGAATCTCACGTACGTACGTGAGACTCGCGCATACCCTTTGCGTTCTGCGCATGCGCACTGGTCACCCGTAAGAGCTCTACGTACGTAGAGGCTTCACGTACGCAAATGTGAGAAGTCTACGTAGCCTGCACGCAGGTGGTTTGAAACCCTTATAGTTACACGTACGCGAAACACGCCGCGCGTTACGCCTAGCGCCATCTACTAAGAAACACAGACACTGGTTGTAGCCAAAATCATCCAAGACAAGTCATTAAGCGAAGCCATTCATAGCGAGACCGTTGCTATGACGACGACTAACCCTACTTCGTCAGGCATAGCAGCTGAAAAATCGCCCTTCTGTCTGAAAAACAAAAGCTATTTGTCGCTTGAAACCTTATGCCAGGGTAAGAATGGGCAAATCGAAGGCGAATACAGCAGGTTAGAACACCATATCACCTCGAGGGATTAGCGACGAAGCTGTTATCGCCGTGAAGCGGCGGGCAGGGTGCCGCTATGTTTGTCAACGCTACGTACGCAAGCAACGCAAAGATCGCAACGTAAAAATCCGAATCTCACGTACGTACGTGAGACTCGGTCATACCCTTTGCGTTCTGCGCATGCGCACTGGTCACCCGTAAGAGCTCTACGTACGTGAAGCCTCTACGTGCGTGAAACTAAAACTCTCTATTAACATATAAGTGAAGCTACGTTGGAGCAATCGCCGGCAGAATAAGCAATACTAATTCCACCTGTAGCATACGACTCAGCTCAACGAGCCCAAGAAGCGAGGAGTGCCAAGCGCGTGGCCGAGAGGGCGGAACGGAGAGAGGAACGGCTCGCCAACGACGGCGTCAAGCAAAGAAACGACACTGACAAGCCAGGAGAGAAGCCGCGTCTCCATCGGGTAAGCTATCGCGTACACACTAGGTTTAAACGACACTAAACTATCAGCAATTTTTTTTGTTCAAAAATAAATTGAATCACTGTTCATTGCTTGTACAATTTCATAACCTTGCCCAGTTCTTGATTGTTCAATTTACCAGCGCGACGGTGAAAGACTGCAAATGGAGTTGCTATTTCAAATTAAAGAATTTGTTGGGGCCACAGAGGGCGTCATATCGTAGGTCAGCTTCATTAAAAAATCACCCCTTTCTCTCGAAGTCGCTTCGCAAAAATTTGGGCCAAAATGGAACAGAACGTCGCATTGCGTATTTTGCGCAAAGTTGTTAAATCGCACAAAAATGTTGAGGTATAAAAGATAGAATTTAAAGGAATTAAAGCTCAAAATTCTGGAAATGCAAAGTGGACACAAAAATCTGGAGGATGCTTAAACCGCGTTTAAGAGTGCAGCGCGACAGCGTGTTCCTGCGCTCCCACGGAACGCCATTGCCTTGCCCGTTGTAGAAACCGCTCGGAGTCTTTAGGAAGCCTCTAAAATCAACAAGGACGCTGCTCCAGACTAGCACTCATATATGGCTGCGGTTCCATCACACCTCTTCAGAAACGAACGACACTTGATCCCCTGCCCTTATCCTTTCTTACTATCGCTCTGAGTTTCTTTCCCTCTCCTTGTCCATTTATTGCCGCTAGTCGCAGCTCACGTGCTGCAGGTTTTGATGGCAGATACCGCGGCTGGCAACATTTTTTCTTCCATTGCTAATTTATCAGCGAGAAAGCTTTAGTGACCGCGATCTTGCGATTTCGCTGTGGCGGTGCACCGAGGAGGCACATGACGTCACAACGCGCGCATCGCCGCGGATATTTCTCTCTCCTTTCCTCAAAATCCATCTTTCAATTTTTCTTCCTTCTTTTGCCTTCCTCCTTTATACGTTCCTTTACGGCACGGTTCGGGTGTCCACCGAGAAATGTGAGACGGTTGCTGTGCCATTTCCTTTCCTCAAAAACCAAACAAAACAAGTGAGCCGATGGCGTTCTTAGAGTTCATTGGCGTTGACAACTTGGCAAAGGCCGTTTATTTTCACGAAGCGAAAGCGCGCAACCGGCCCCCTGGGTCAGTGGAGACCTCATTCTCGCTTTCATGTACGTGGCTTTGGTGTCCAACTGCAAAAACCTGCTTTGATTGCGTTCCGCACACTGGATAGGCAGCGCGCCCTCCCTGCCTCCCTGGGAGGTAGCATGCAGTGAATGCTTGATCGCGATAGATTGATCACCAAATGAACGCTGCGGCCTAGCTATTGCTGCAGTGCCGCATGTCTGCCACAACGCCGTCAACGCTAACGCATTCACGACACATCCCTCTCTTACCACCGCCACATGTATCAGAGCACGAATGAGGCGTCCGCATATCCAGGAAGCCAGTTATGCGCCCTTCGTTTACCAAAACCATCGTCGTCTAGAACATTGTCAATGCCGACGCCAATGAACACAGTGAACGCCATCTTTCGTTTTGCATATCCTGGATTAGCTGAGCTTATCCACAATATTTTTATTAAATAGCCACTAACAACAATTACGCTGCGGAAAGGTCGCCTACGCACACGCCATCTGCCGTGCCAGCGCCATGCATGGCGAAGAGGGGGTTTTAGTGGGTGCCACACGATGGCGATATGACTGCACGCCAAACACGGAGGAAATTTACATGAAACGCACGGTACTCGCTTAATTCCGACATCTGTAATTTGCATGCTCGTAATTATTTATGTACCCGAGTACAGTTCTCGAAGGTACGTTTTTAAAAAACTCGTGTATTCAATAGACGCGCCTTTATTCACGTTTAAACGTCGAGCAGTCGTGGCGGAATGGAAGCGTACCGGTCTCGAACGCCAAAAGCAATGGCTGGGAAAATTTCAGGGATGCGCTTTTTTGACCCAAAGGGCAATGAGGCGAAAGCCTTTAGCGTGGTGTTGCTGCTTGTGTCGCTGATGTGTCGTGATGTTGATTAAATACTGCGCATGCGCATGCGCAGTGCATTATTCTACACTGAGTTGCAGTTACGACAAACTATACCAAACTAGCATTACTGATTAAGGAATTCCTAATTTACTAATTATCTAGTTATGAGTCAACGTTAAGTGTTTGAAATCACTAATACCCAGATGATAATGTGCTAAGTAACTATTTATAATGACCTTGAAATAATAACTTATTACTTATTGCTGATTAATGCTTCTCTAATGACTAATAAACGAATTACTATTTATCTGTAATTACACTTCTCTGCTTATGTGTAGGAATGCGAAAGCAGGTGTAAAGAGGAAAGGAAAGGTTTTTGAGGAATGGACGCAGTAGCTCTGAGATCTCGAAATCTCAGTAGACACCTCTACCAGGTTTGACTGACAGCTATAGTGTGTTCCCTGCGAAAATCCCCGCTAGCTCGTCCTGCCTAGAAAGGTTTTCGCCTTAACATTTCCCAGAATATTTCCGACGCGCAGTGCGCACTACTACTACGACACCGACAGATTTTTTACCGAGCGAGCTGTATACGCTGTTGCGAAGAAAAGTGTGCTTTAACTACAGCTGAACATCGTCATAGAGCGATATCTATGATGTATCGGGCAAGTAGACGCGGCTTGGCGTCTGTAACCTTGAGTGCGCTCCGCACTTTGGATAGGCAGAGCGCCCACCCTGCCGCCCTTGCTCTCGGCGCTTAAATTAATGGCTGATAGCGAGAGGTTGGTCACCCAGTGAACGCTGCGGCCTATTGCTGCAGTGCCGCGTGCTTCTCCCTCTCACCACCACCACGTACCTCAAACGAATATTTCGGTGTCCACAGACGCAGGCAGCCAGTTGCGCGTCTTTCCTTTCTTTGAAAATGAACGGCCTCTGCAGCGTTGTCATCGCCACTGAACCCAATAAACGCCGCCAGCTCACTTGTGTTGTTTGGTATTTGAGGAAAGAAATTCCACAGTGGCTCACATATTTCGGCGAACACCTGTAACGTAATAGAAGGGGTAAAGGAGGGAGTGAAGGAAGAAAATAAAGAAAGGGGAAATTGAAAAGTGAAAAATTCAGTTTTGAGAAAGGCGCGGTGCGGCGCAGCGGCGGAACACGAGTGGCTTGGTGCAACTCTGATGAGAATGGATTTTTGTAGCGCCATGGCGCAAGGTATATATAAATCGAAGCTGTACATGGAAGCTGTATACCTGTATCGTCAAATGAGATTTTCGTGCCTCCGGCGTCGTCAGCAAAATACGCCATGCTAAATATTGAATGTTACTCCGAATTGAAAAGTACCCAACAATGTAGACTGAAATAAAAAAGCATTGTAAATAAACAGTTAAAATACATAAAATTATATACATAATATAATGAGAAATTTTAAAATTTTTAGAAATTGAAAAAATAAAAAGGCAAAACATAAGAAATATATAAATTCAAAACGTTTCAAAACAGGCATACCGCATACAGCTCAGTACTCGTTTTCATTCAGAAAAACAATTGGTGTTGGTTTAGCTCTGGTTAAACCTGGGGTGACGCGATAGCTACAGTTGGCCGAGTGGAGCTTGCTCAGTTGAATAGCAAAGTCAGTCTTTCGCCGCTCCGTTCCGCAGAGTGCTCCTTCATCTTCGTCCTACTTTACACGGCGCATGCGCACAGCTGTTGCAGCTTGGTTTCGCCGGCGCGCTGCACCGCCAACAAAAGCAGCTGCTTCGCACGACGTGACGAACCACGTGACCAGCGACGGCACCGCGCCGCCGGCAGCTGCTCCGCACCACTGCCACGGCGCCCCCACTCTGAAGGCTCCAAAATGCTACCGTATTGTAGCTGTCGCTACAAAAATAAAAAACAAGCATCAAAACCACACGACGAATGATAAGGCGCGTGTGGACAATGGGAACACCGTTTTACAAATGCAACTCAACCATCGTTCATGGTTTATAGCAGTGTATATCATACTGATCATAAAACCGTCGTGAATGTCGTTCTGAAGTAATAATGGGTAACTAAGTACATTTCATTTGTATCTGATTTCAATTAAATTCATCTTCAATTTATTTTCCCACCTACACAAGGTGCGTGCAGAGGGAAAAAAGCCAGAAATTGTGGCTAGACATGCCGCTCGGCCCCTACAATGCATAGCAGCAGGCAACATGCAAATTACACAAGTAGCGGGCAAAAGTAAAATCAATGGTTGTCAAGAGCGGTTGGCGCAGCATTAGAAAAAAACAATAAGGAATGAAGCGTACACAAAAAATTCTAATAAAAATGCAACAGAAAAATATACTTAATAGAAAAACATGTCTTTGGTTATTCAAATTCATTGTTATGCTTTGTAGAGTCTCGTGTGTGAATATAGAATTCACGTCATAGTGGGTAATTGGGCGTTGCTTTACTGCTTCGCTGTACGACCACCTTCACAGCGAAGATTAGGCGCGTGTGGACAAAGGGAACACCGTTTGTCAAAGGCAACTCAGCCAACCACCGTTCATGGTTCATGCATCGATTTAACCTTAGCAAAGACTATCTCTGAAGTTAGAACTGAAAATCTCGCTGTATATCATACTGATCATAAAGCCGTCGTGAAAGTCGTTTGTGATGTAATAAAGGGTAATATAAGTGCATTTCACTTGTCTCTGGTTTCGATCTCTATAGGGCCACATGTGCGAATTTTCAAGTGACCTACGCAGTGGGTAATTAGGTGTAGTTTTACAGCTTCGCTTTCCAACCACCTTCACAGCGTGGATTGGAGCCACAATGTTTTTTCTTCTACTCAAGATTGGGTCAAAGACCTTTACGACAAGGCTTATGACTGCCTGTGCGCAGTTCTGCAACCGAAAACGCCAGCAAAGTGACCTAAGCGGGCATCGTGTACTGGCACTCTGGACGCACTCTCACCTTCGCCTGTCCGAAGCTCCCTGTCAAGCTGTGTCTCGAAGTCGTCACCACTTGCCTGGCGAATCTGTCAGCGGATACGTGAATGCACTATGCAACTGGTTTGAAGTTGTACCTTCGGACCTTTGCAAAGGGCTTCCGTGGCGGCCACGGCATGCGCCAGTGTCGGCAACTACTGCTCTTACAATTGCTGCGATGAAAGCTACTACATTGTCCATTCTTCCATTCGTCCTGTCCGTTCTTTTGTGGCGTTCATGCAATTTCAAAATTTTAAATTCAGGTTTTTTTCGCTCGCTTTCTTTTCTCTTTTTAATGAAAAAATTCTTCCGTGGTTTTATTCTAAATTATCAAGAATAACGTGTCAGTCAACGAGCACAAAATTTAGCTGTAGTTTAAACTTTGGTTAACCATGGTGGGAAGCGAAAGTTTTTTTTTTGCGTGGCTACGTTCACAAACGCCACACACACCGCCGAACGCATAATCTACAGACAATGCGTGCGGCGCATCGATGAAATGCACGTGTAGCCACGGTGGCCAGATTGTGATGACAGCAATAGGCCACATGACCTGCCACGTGACACCACGTGACACCTTTCACGTGACTGCACTGACGCTGCCCTCTAGAAAACGTAGCGTAGTGAAGCTTTGGCTTCAAACAGTTAAGTTATAGTACATTGTAACCTCATGCTGCATCATTGTGGCCTCTTAAAAACTGATGAAGTTGCAGAACGCCAGTAATGGCTCATGAGGAAGTCCTATGTATCAGGGAAAAGCAGCAGAGAAGCAATGTGAACCATATGACAGGCTTAAAAATCACTTAATAAATGCCCCTTCCAAATCATTATTGGTTAAATTTCTTCGTCTCATTGAGGCTACAAGCACAAGATACAAAGCGCACGCATAAGCGCTGGTTTTGAAGACTTCACAAGGGTGTCCACGTGAGATATCCGGTGATAATTGAGCTTCGTAATTTACTCAGATCAGGAGCATCACGAATGCTACCGTTTGCGTAGCATGGTAATTACCAAGCGCCTCGTTTACTGGCACCGATTTCTTCCAGTCCTCCCCTCTAGTGATTACTTCCAGCGGTAAAATTTCGAGCGCTAGTTTAGCTGCATCCTAACTCAGAATAACGACCGCTCTTTAGGATTAGGCTTAAATTCATGATGTTCTGTGGATCCTTAAACTGCGGGGTTTTCGAACTAACGCTGGATTAAATATCAAATAAAATACAAATTCAAGCAGCGTTCAAAACAGTATTAGAATTCTGATTGCCGAGCCATTGCAGGAATATGCATTGCTGAGCAAGCAAAAGCAATTGTAAAACAATTTTAACGTTAGAGATACCAAATACATGACTTTTCGGCACAAAAACAATTTCGTCGTAGCCGTACGCTACGGAAACAAGTTTTAATGAGAAGAATTTTCCAGAAAAAACAGAGGATATACTGCGTATTGTTTTAACTCCTATAATCAGTTCGGGGTTTGAACAACCGTGAATTCATCACAAGGGGTTATAACTGAAGAAAAACACAAAAAGAAAGTGGTGTATGGTCAAGTGCGCATGTTAGAAAGATATCGTCAGATAGTTCTTCGTCTTTGTTGTTGCCTCTGAGAAAATGGCCCTTCCAAAGGTGGGGGACTTCTTTTACTCCCAGAAAGCATGCTCTACCTATTTCTCGCGAGAGAGGATCCGCTCGTCGTTTGTGGTTTTCTCGTCATTTTTCATCTGTTTGTTTTCTTTGTTTATGAACCGAGAGATATGAGGTATGCAATATGCACGGCTACATGACCTACATTCTTGGGTCAAAAATTGAAAATTGACAAATTGAAAGAGAGTCTAATTTAAATATTGAATGCAATGGTCCATTGCTTTGATATCGAGCAAAACTTTTCTTTTAAAGTGTTTCTATCGATCGCACCGAGCATTTAAGACTGCCATAGAGAACCAGTGGGCAACGCTTTTGACGATAGAAAAAACGGTAGTAGAAAAAAATACAAGACTGCCGTCAGGTGTACTGTGGGTATATTGATTGTTACAGGGAAATGTTACATTATGTGAAAAAACTACGTGTAAAAAACGGTTTCCCGCTTAAAAGTGCATGTCTCCAAAATTGTTGGGAATGCTCGTATTGCATTCTAGCGCCTTATGATGTGTTGGCTATGATACAAGCGCTGAAGAAGCGACATCGGTGCTTACTGTACTAACATTGCGATTCTCATCACAGGACAGGTTCGTAATCAAGTTATTGATATTTAACGGTTTTTCGCGCGCTTTATTTGTATTCGCAGAGCAGACATCTGGAAACTCGCTGTTCGTCTTAATGTCGTCTCAGAATAGAAAACGTTCTCCATACAGCAATGAAAAGAGAAGGTTGTTCGCGTTAGAAGGCGTTAAAAGGCAAGCGCTTATTATTTTTGTGGGATAACTTGTGACTCGCTCTAATTAACTCAAATTTCTTTATTGTAGCCTTTTTATAGTTACTGGGCATGTGCATTGTGGCATTGATGTTTGTAATTTTTTTGTTTTTTTTTTCTGAACCATTTCGTAAGCCAGATTTAATATTTTCTCTTTGCTGTTATAAGTTTTAAAATATTTGTCTCTCTTACTGATCTGCACAATGCATATCGGCTCTGTATGTTAATAATAACTGGTTTTTGGGGAAAGGAAATGGCCCAGTATCTGTCTCTTATATCGTTGGACACCTGAACCGCGCCGTAAGGGAAGAGATAAAGGAGGGAGTGAAAGAACAAAGGAAGAAAGAGGTGCCGTAGTGGAGGGCTCCGGAATAATTTAGTCCACCTGGGGAACCTTAACGTGCACTGACATCACACAGCACACGGGCGCCTTAGCGTTTTGCCTCCATAAAAACGCAGCCGCCGGGGTCGGGTTCAAAGCCGGTTACTCCGGATCAGTAGCCGAGCGCTCTAACCACTGAGCCACCTCGGCGGGCTCTGTATGTTAGTTTTCTTTTTCACGGTAACTTAGGCCCACGAGTCGCTGGCTCAGCACGCGACCTCGAATATAACAATTTTACGCAGTTTTTTTATTAAGTACATGTAAATATTGCTGCAAAAAGCACTGATATTTTTTTTATTATATTGCCCATTGTGCGCAGCTCATGACGAACAAGGACATTCCCTCCTCTGTCAGCTAAGAAACGAAGACTCTGTTAGCAGGTCATCTAAACATACTCCTTTCTTTCAAATTTTTTACTCAACATACCACATGAAATTTCATGGCATCGCATGAAATTTTATTAATACCAAAGCAATCATGGCGATGCCCCATGTTCAGCAAACAATGGCGTCCCAAAGCCTCATGATGACATTAGGGTATCAAAATGACCACAGCATAGTAGCATAAGATAAAAATAGGGGATCATAGGGAATGAAGCAGACATTAGACGAGACCGTAGTAGCTAGTGATAGTTCTAGCGACATTGATAGTTTTGGAATGATCAAGGACATTACTGAATTATGATCAGGGTAGTTAATGGCAATGGAAATGGTAAAGGCTTTGAGGCCAAAGGTCTTTAATATGAACGCCTTGAGGATCAAGGCTTTAAATAATTGCCTACAGGGGGAAGAATTTTGCATCAAAGGCATTTATAGTAAAGGGCTTTGAGTAAAAAGCCTTTGTCGCGGAAGCCTTTAGGGTTAATACATTTTGGTTAGAGACCTTTATGTCGAAAGCATTTATTGTAAAGGCTTTTAGGTCAAAGGATACTTTCACATTCACAACACATAAGCACCCTAAGTGCCCGCCGCAACATTTATCCTTGAAAGGACATTTTAGTGTGAAAGCACAAACTCACGAAGTTTAACCGGCTGACAGTCTGTCTGAAGCTTGACTTCGAGGATGACCTTGGCTCAAGCAGAAATGAAATAAAAATGAAGAAATATTATCGCGACTGGATTTACTCGGAGGCAGCTTGTTAGACTCGCTTTGATGGAGGCCGGGGTAGGTACTTTGTCTTACATTTCCAACCTAATGTGCGATTCCTCCGTTGTCACGTGGCAGCTTCAATTGAGAACCGTACATTCAATGTGGCTTACATACGCCCACTTTTTCTGGAAATAAGCAACAAGTGTCATCGGTTGGCCTCTTGTAGCAAAAACCGCGGAACTGAATGCAGATAATTAATTGCGAAAACACTACTTAACGGGGTGAAATCCAAGCAAGAGTCATGAGTGAAGCCTGGGAACAACTCGGCTGAGCTTGGGTTAGTTCGGCGGAGCGTTGGGAAAGCTGCAGCCAATGGAAGGAAGCTCGGGTAGATTCGGAGCAACGTCGCGACAGCTGCAGCCAATGGGAGGAGGGAGTCACTCCAACTTCCGCCGAGCAGTGGAGAGAAGGGTGTGATGATGACGAGCGAGAAACGTGGTTGCGTGCACATGCTGAAGCCATAAAAAAGAGGGGAACAATGAAGACAGGCTTTTGTGAGTCTACTCAGGTTAACTACGGTAAACGTAACCACTTCTGAAGCTTCTTTTAAGAACGTTAGTTCTTAATTTTTACGTTTGCCAAGGAAGCGTCTGTCTGCAATGAAGGTCAAATTGACCAAAACAGTTGCCAAGTGATTGCACTGTCTCAGATAGCAACAGTTCGCACGTAGTGCCTCATTTCATACCTATACTTCCCATCCGTTATATGTGTGCCAATATAGCGGCCATCCAAGTCAGACGTCAGACACCTCCCCCTCCCCCCACCCCTTCAGGACCACCATTTGCATAAAATTTGGGGGCCGCCTGTCTTACGCAGAATGTTCTAAGTGGTGTCATATGAGTTGGCATGTTCCTGAGGATAAAATTACTATTTCAAATGAAGACCCAATTATGTGCGGGATTCCCAATGCGACTTTTCCGCCCCCAAACCATGCATTGCGATGATGTTCAGAGGACCATTACGTCCGAATGGTTTGTCGCAAGTGGTTTTGGATAGTGTCAAATCAATCTCGGTGTTTAGATGCATATGTTTATAAATTGCATGAACTGATATAACGAGTTAATGTACGGGATATAGCGAAGATGGCTGTAAATCGCAATAGTAGTGCAAAATCTATGAGGTAGATGACGCTGCTTGTGCCTTAGAAGAGATGTTTCCGGAAAAGAAAAATCCACGATTGTTCAAATTTCGTCTTCTCCATGTTTGCTGAGCGCACCGATGTAAACACTAGAAGTTCTCGTAGCCAACGGTTCTTAAGTCAAGCACTAAGGCAGTGTTAGCGGAAAATATTCTTTTCACACTACTAGTAAGCGCTGCGACATTATCCGCGAACATGTAAATCATCATGACTGAATCGTCCTCCACGCTTTCACCTCTGACCTGTAAGCTGGTTTCTGCGCTCCTATCGAATACTGACTGTGATTGATAATCAACAGGAGCGCCGAAGATTGGATGTCACAGCGGTCATTTTGAGCGTTCAGCGCCATGCTGGGAGCCGGTGGTGGGAGCCGTGCCAAATTAAATTATTAGCGGAAGCTTTCAGGCATTGAACAAACTTGCTTTTATTTACTTCGCAAAACGTTCGGCGTCAAAAGATTCAACTGATCTAATCTGCGCACTCTGGTTGGTTTCGGAGTCAAAACCTCTTAGTCTTCCCAGTGACACTTTATATGCTGGTAACGGTTCTCTTCGGTAGCATTGCAGATGCTGCGCTAAACATATTGAAGAGTGGCTTCACAAGATTGTTAGCGCTGAGACATGGTTGTATTTTAAAATTCTCTCCAGCAAAATGTCTGCCGTGTACACGGTGCTGTATATAGTTCTCTGCTGTGACCGAATTGAGATTTCGTTATAGCTGGCAGGCAAGCGCTTTAAATGGGTGTGGGCCAGTGGCAGAGAAGGAGAATGTAAGTAACTGAAGGAAAGGTGTTCTCGTTTGCGGGGCTCCTCTTTCCCGCCAATTCCTTGCGGTCCAATTGACGACCGCGGCTCGCGAGATTTATTTCGGTGGCCTGACCAGGTGAAGGCAGCCTGACTTGGCGTCAAATAAAAAAAACACTGAAATGTACGGAGATAGTGTATAGACGATCGGAGGGGACCTCTGATCTCGGGTCGACGTGACCCCCTGTAGGATCTTCACCAGTCTCGCCAATCCTTGCAGCTTCTTTCCTTCTTGTTATAGCTAGCCCCACCATCACGGGCAACGCTGCTAGGAGTTTTTTCCTTCCGTGATTAATTTGTGTGTAATAGATTTTGTTCTTTTTTTGTTATCATCCGAACTGACTTCGCTAAGGTTAGTGGAAATCCACCGTAATTGTTGCCAATACATCTGTTTCCACTTCCTGCCCTTGTATCGATCTGCTCTGGCAACTCACTCCGTTTCCAGGGGCTGGCTGTTCACAGTCTCGCGTTCGTTGTTTTTTAGATGCTGTATTCAGCGCGAGAGGTTTTCCGTCAGAGTTACTTGTTTCACTCGAGCTGCTTGCCATGTCCCGGAAAGATGTTATTACAGGCTCGAGGAATGTGGCAGGAAAGATCTTCGTTGAAAATAAAAGAAAGGAGTGAAAAAATGGCGCCAATAAGTACGCAGCAGATTAATTCAGGAAAGCATATTTCAAAGCTACATTTTTACCTCGCGTCCGCGGATCTTCTGCGTCCGTCTATATCACTAAAAAGCTCCAGGAAGTAAATGTTTTGGTGAAAGGAACAGGTTTTAGGGACATTTGAACCCACGCCTTTTAAGGTGCTAGTAAGGGATGTGGAAGCATGGCGCTCTATCGCTTGCACCTACGCGAGGCGAAGCGGATTGACCACGGGACTGCCCCTGTCAACAGGATGCTCCTGCCGAGATGGAATGAAGATGTGGATAGCGAAAAGACCTCTTTACTGGCTACAAGTAGGTCATTACCTATACCGCGTTCAAACAGAATTGGTTGAATAAAAATGCATGCTGAAGAAAAGACTGAAAGAAAAGTCGTGTGTCGCAGGTAACCACGTCCGCAAAAGAGGTGAATTTGCAGTACAGGAACCGGTGTCTTAATTACCCTTTCTCTCCTGGAATACAAGCTATAAAAGCTTAAACTAAGAACGCTTGGTCATGAAATGGTTAGCTTCCCATTAATGCGTCAATAGCAACGGCATCACTACTAAAAACAAGCGCTAATTTCGTTCGCAGCAGCCGTCAAGGGCAACAATAATTTTTTTTTGAAATTACCATATAACCATAAATTTTATCAGCGCTAAAATATCTTCTTTCTACTATCACCCTTTCTTCACGGGTCATCTTGTGGCGCTCGCTGGGGCGTCGACGCTCCCAATTTGAAGATATGCCGTCTTCGTAACAACCCATGGTCTGGTCGTCTTTGGCTGGTTGATCCAACTCGTTCCCCGGGCGCTGCATTGAAGCATAATTTGCGCCTGTAACATGGCGTTCACCGGTCTGAAGCAGCTGCATCCAGATTGGAAGCTGGCGGAAGCGTCCGACTGTGCCATGCTGAACGCCGAGCACTGGTGTTCTAGGCACTGACGCGTAGACAGTCCAGAGTTAGGCCTAGGTTACCGCCACCACGAATTCCTGTAAAACTCTACTAAAAATGGATCCTAGGGTCCAAAAAAAATGCTCAGCAAACACCAGAAACACAGAGGAGAGTCCCGATGAAAGGAAAGTTCCTCATCCTTGACTAAGGCAGCAGTAATGAGCTTACACAAAAAAGAATAAACCGTCTTGAAGTGAAACCACCGCGGAGCGGTAATAACTAATGACTTGCAACGTCTGGGTCACCGAGAAACTTTCATCAACATGAGATGTAATGAAAAACATGAGATCCACTAAGGCATTACTTTATAACTGCTGATAACTGTACTAAGACGCAGCCGCTCTGAAAATACTTTGCTGCAAGAGAACCCGCCGGTGAAATCTATCAAAAGTCTTATTTCGCTACAGAGACGATAACATCTCTAATCAAGCACTGGCACCCACCATTACACCGACATGATCAGACGTTGCAAAAAGTCTTCACTGACTTTTAAAGAACTGTTGTCAACATCTCCGCGGGGTCACTTTGCTGTTGGGAACACTGTAGTAGCTGTATGTACAAGAAATATTAGTGCACGGTAATTTTTCATCAGGATCGAAAAATCGGAATCACTTCAAAATGCGTTAACAAATCAATCGCACACATGGCAAGCATAACAAAATATTGAGAGGAGTCAGCCCCTAAGCGCTATGATATGAGTCCCAACAACAGATAGAGTGCTACAAACGAATAGAAAGCGTGGTAGGGCTTAGGCGTGAACGAGACAGCAGCAGGACATGCCGAAACGACCAAAACGTGCCCGCGAGCGTCGACACGCATCTGGCGTACCCTACAGCGGCACAGGGCCACTACGGAGGGTCATCATAGGACATAAAGCCCGTCTGTGTAACCCCATCCTCGCGGTGTTCATTTCTCTCACATCTTTCAATTTAACTTGTTTGCTTCTATCTTTTTCCGCATTCTCAGATGGAAAGAGAGTGGCACACAAGCCGTGCATTTCTATTAGCTACACGAACATTGCATGTTTTCTGTCTCAAATCAAACGATCAGCTCTTTCTTCTTGTCCTTAATACCCCTAGCTTCTGCACTGTTTGCCCTCTTGTTTACATACCGACTGGAAAGGTCGCTGTCCAATGCTCACGTCGAAAACATAATTAATGTAACTTTATGCAAACGTCCGCGGTATTCGACGGACCGTTTTCCTCGTCGTAGTGCATTCTTTAAAGTTTGGAGATGCACTTTACTGGAACGTCAGCCTCCTAACACTGCCGCATCACTTTCTTCTCTCAGCTTCTGTATTCTGCCTCTTGCTCGAACGCGGCCTGTTTACCTTGTTCCTGCTTTACACGCACGCCTTGTATACTTTTTTGCTAGAAAGTACCTCCAAGAGACTATGATGGGCGCCGTCAGCAGGGTCAAACAGCATTGAGAAAACAAGGTCTGGCGAGAAAGGCCCACGCATTGCTACATCAATGCAGAGCCCACTTTCTCCGTGCTATATCTGCTGCTGCTGTATTTTTCATCCCATATACCGCTGTACACGTCTGGTCTGCGCCGTCGAGACCAGAAGTGAAAAGTCAGCATGAATTATGCATCGCTGTGGTCGGCGCTGGAACGGGTACAAGCACTTCAGTAGCTGAAAGGAAAGAAGCTTTCGTGGAGCTATCGCCAAAGCTGTTACGATGTGCCTTTCTGTTGCTTTTATCCAGATGTTAGTTCTGTGCAATGATGGGAACGCAGCAGAATGCAGTTTCTCGGCTGAAGGTGCTATTCCTTGCTACCTCGTCAGTTCGGCAAGTCCCTTCTAGGTTCTTTCTGTTCTCATGTTTGAATTATTTTTCAGGCGTTTTTATGAATGTCACCTAAGTTATGGTACAAGTTGAAAGAGATCTGGGGAGTATTTAGAAAGTGTCCATCTTGCATTTATCAGTAAAAGTAATTGCAGCGCTATTCTGCAAAAGATACGTGGCTAAGTTTTCTAGCAGAGTGCGCCACTTCTATGAACTAAGGTATGGCATTAGTTGAAAGAGATCTGGGGGAGTATTTAGAAAGTGTCCAAGTTGCATTTATCATTAAAAAGTAATTGCAGGCGCTATCCTGCAAAAGATACGTGGGCTAACTTTTCTAGCAGAGGGCGCCACTTTCTATGCCTGGTTTCTGCTGCACACTACTGAAGAATATACTGTGGCCGCTTTCTGATGATTTTTAAACTTGAAATTTTAAAGCGAAACCAGATATGTATGTTGTTGGAAGTTAAAGCATAGCCGCAATGGTAGCCGCGAAACTGTTGGAGGGGATTGAAAAAATATCGTGCATCTAGCATGAAACTGAACAGGCAGCTGAATTCGTCCACCAGGCGGTGTCGCAAAGCGTTGAGTGTTAGCTAAGTCCTGGTTATTGAACGCTGTCAAGAGTCGATCGCCTTTTTTTGTAGATTGTTACTGCTACCAGAGTCCTACCTTGTAATGATAATATAGTAATTCTATTCAGCTATGTATGCCGTTTGTTATGCTTAATTATAATGGCCTTTTGTTTGTCACAGAAGACATGCATGATTTGGTCAGTGGAAAAATATGGTTACTGTTAGCTTCAAAAATGCCTTTGTGTTCTGGACTTCACTCTGTACTTATGCTATCTTCGGAATCACATATATAGATATAATTGTATTCTGGAGTACATAAGGCGGTATTAATAATGTGGCGCCTGTAAATTTACGCAAATACCTGGTGCCAAGCTAAAAGGTAAAGAAAATGCAACCACATTTTGTTTTTATGGGTGGCCACATTCATCTCGTGAGTGGACGAATCGAAAATGGTAATTATTTAGCCTTTTTTGCTGCGTAAGAGCTTTCAGGGAAATGAAGAGTTGTTGCTAAAATAGATCTGGCTGATTGGGAGCTCTGACATTTCTGTTGATACCTCCGTCTTTCCTACTAAGACTATACCGGCGTGGAAAAATCTCTGCGTGTTGCTTAAAGTTTAATATTATTTGGTTACTTGGCTATACTTTTTCGAACTCTTCGCTGGAAGGGAGAAGAAAAGTGTGCATTATCAGATCTATATTTGACATGTGCGGGGCCGAAGTAGGCGCTCATGTTGTACAGTCACCTGCGCAGTTTTATTTGTGCGTGGACAGTTCATAAGGCACTTTGATCCTTAAGCTTCGCGCTTTGATTTAAAAGCGATACCTCTGGAATGTCGCGATTATGACGGCGTTTAAAAGACATCAAGCCCAGAGTTTACACCTACTATAAGTAAGCACAGTAGCAATAAAATTCGCAGGATCTCGCTCGGGACCCTGCTCTGGGGGTGGTGGCGGTGAAAGCTTTATTGCAATATTGGGAGCCTTAAGATGGGTACACACTAAATGACGGGTCGTCTCTTGGCAACGTGTTGTCGCCGGAAGTTGGTGCTTCCAAGCGACTCCCGAGGCCCAGTCCACTAGCCGCTTTTGAACGGCCAGTGAGATCTGGATACCGCAGCCTCTTATCGCTCAAGGTCTGAGAGCTGCCAAGTGGCATGAGGGAGGAAATCGGAGCATTGAAACGTATTGTGATTGAAATAAGCTGTAGGTGCCCCACATGCGGTACACTCTGGCGAGGACTGTCCTTGAGGACGAAAGGTAAGAATGCAGGGGATGGGAAAGTACGGATCTAAAGCAGGAGCTAGGTCACCTGTAGTAGTTTAGTCAGAGATTGCTAAGGAGGGGGCAGATGGTTCGCTGATCGCGATAATGGTGGGAGTTTCGTGATACGAGACCATGCGCTAACGATCGCCTCCCAGGCAGTGGCAGGCCCGGCTCAGCTGACTTGTCCTCGACCAAAGCAGTGGACTGCTTCGTTACCTGGGTGACCCGTGTGAGCTGTGACCCATAATAATTGAAAGGGGTTGTCGTGTGGGGGGAGGGAGGAAAGCAGCCGCTTGGCTGACACGTGCAAGTGTAAGAGAGCGCCTCCCACGGTGCCCTTGCACTCCACCTCTCCTTCCCCTCGCTCTCGGTTACACTTTCAACGCCGACGCGGCTCAACCCTCGAACGTGCGGCAAGGAGATGCACTCTAAGAATGATGGTAAGCTGCGGTGCATGTTGTATGCTGTTATGAAATACCACAACTCATATTGATATCAGTGATTTCACAAAGTGCTGTTCGATAGGCTCTTCAGCACCACAAGCGCATCAGTATT
The DNA here is from genome assembly GCA_030143305.2 of Amblyomma americanum. NCBI lineage: Eukaryota > Metazoa > Arthropoda > Arachnida > Ixodida > Ixodidae > Amblyomma > Amblyomma americanum. The sequence goes on along the minus strand of JARKHS020004864.1, from coordinate 16,862 downwards.
TTTGCCAAATTGGCTCACATTGGCTAACATAATATGAGGTTTAAGCTATACGACGGAGGTTCCAGCGTCCACCTCACATCCAGTGACTAGGTTCTGCGCTGAAAAAAAAAACGGAAAAACTTATGGTGCCTAATAAACTAAGAGACAGAATTTGGTTCATAACAGACTGGTAACAAACTTGAAGTCTGCTCTATTACGGTTTGTAGATAAACGCTAATGAAGCCTCCGACAAATGAGGTCGGAGAATTCGCCGTGCTTCGTTTTAGTGACCGAAAAATTGCTTTTCTCATTGTAGCCCCTCCGAAATTCTTGCCCATCAATGAATCTATATTTAAATATGAATGTGCGCTTTCTTCCTATCTCCGCAATGAACAGCTGCATTCCCAACAATAGGCAAGCACTGGAGATGGGTGCGGGCTGGGCGAATAATTACCTTAAAACAGCCACAGCGCGAACGCCCAGGGCCCATTTTACTCTTCAGGCTGAGGTTAATGTCGCTTGCAGCCAGCTGTTTCCTGACTGAACACTTCTGCTGGGTTCGATCCTGCGGAAAAAGGGAGAGTAAATTTTAATAATCCCGAGCACGTCAGAAGATGTGAAAATACGGAAGGTTGGTGCCTGCATGAACCGCACGTAATTAATGCCCAAAACACATTTCAAACTTCCGCGCTCGCACACCATCCCTCGGCGTCCAAATGACACGAGCGCACGTACAGGCATTTGTATAAGTTCAGGTCCCGGCAGAAACTAGTGCGTTTTTCTTTGCTGCTGTTGATCAGTTCCAGGGTTGCTCTTATTTCTTATTGTGCAAGGCTATATATAACTGCGTTTATACAGGGCAAGTTCCTTTCCTATAGCTGTCTACGCTATGAGAGGAAAGAGACCCGTTCCAGTTCTTTCGTTGTCATTTTTACACAAGCATCGTTCACAACTTCGCCTGTGTTTCTAGCCGGATTGGATTTATGGGCTGCTGTTGAAGGTGTTTGCTGTGAGAGAACGATATTGCCTTGGACGCGACGGAGTGCTTGCCCTGAAAACGTGGCGCCGTTATAGGCTCACACCTAAAGCGATGGGCTTACACTCTTTTTAAATATTTGCCGAAGCAGCGAATACTTTTACTGAGCGACAGGACATATCTTTATGTGTTTATTAACCATAAATCTGTCATTCGCATGTGGAAAAATATTAACACACCACGAATAAGCTGGAGTATAAGTTTTCACGGATTAAGCATCCGCCTCGCATGTGGGAGGTACGGGGTTCAGCCCCAGTGCCACGAGGCACCCACCGGTGATACAATAGGTACAAGTTTTCCCCTGGCCTAGTGCTCGGCTTATGAAATGCTTGGGAAATGGGTCTTTGACTCTATCTTGAGTCATCGAAAATACCTTGTGCTATGGCGCTCTTCGGCCATAGATGCGCTTGCATACATAATTATCATCATCATTAACAGTTCACAAAATGTCATTCAACACAGTGGTTATTGGCTTGAAGCTCACTCACTCTTTCTGCAAGGTGTCTGTGCATAGAATTTGGTTTAGCAAGTGTTCGTTTTTATTTGGCTGTGTGATTTAATTTTCATTGGTAGTTCTCTCTTACCAATACCAGCAAAAAAACCGGGTTTTGACGAAATAATTAAGCCATCTATGGCTCCACGCGGTATCAGCCGGTTTTCTTCGAAAACGACCTCTTGTCCTGGGAACACTTCTACGCAACCGTGTTGCAGCAGTCTCGCGCAAAGACAGGCCGATATACGAGCGCTGGAACTAGCTTTCATGCCGTAAAGGGGTTCTAAGCGAGCGTCCAAAATGATGCGGTTCTAGTAAGATCAAAAAAAGTGATTAGGAGATAATAGTAACTTTGACCGACATGCGAGGCTTCTCGGAAATTTAGATTATTTCATTTCCTACTGGAGCTGACTTTTTTAATGAGTTTGACAATCGTAGATCCATTCCTCAGTTTAGAGCAGGTGGCAGTGGGCCGCATACCTACTACCGCAAACCCACTGGTAAAAATGCATCACTCATATTCCAGGCCCGGAGCACCTGCCATCCAGCATTTTTTGTATACGGAACAGCCGTTCTAACCACCAGACCCACGCGGTGGTGGCCCGGTCGTTTGAGCGTCAGCTGCTCTTAGTTTTTCCGTCGGTTTTCTGTCTTTGGCATCGGCCTGTGCAAGACCTCTGTAGGGCACCCACTTCTAAAAATCCACTTCCCACCTGCATTCCTCGCAGCTCTTACGAAGCGCTTCCCGCACAATCAAGCACCTCCCACATCCGGCAAGACACTTGCCTTTACTCCTTCAAGATCAAAAGCCTGCTCATGCTGTGTCTCTGATGTAGCAAACTCGCAGCCATCGTGTGTTTTTTATTTGCGTTCGTGCTTCGAACCTGGTTCGGCTACGCTCAGAAGAAAATTATGCGCTGTGATCAGTTCCTGAGAGGAGTAAGAGTAGCTGATGTAAGATAAGCAGAGGGAGCATTTCTTAATCGCTGCTCTCATAAATGTGGGCACTATTCACTGAAATATCTCAAGCATACAACCACCGAAAATACTTATATATCAGAACGAGAAAACCGCATCAACTTCACCTTTGCTGTGAATGCAAGCAGTAATTAATATACCCATGTTATCATAGCCATATGCTCACCATATCATAATAGTTTGTTAGCTTTTACAGAGGGGAGAGGATTTTTCTTCAATTTCTCTCTGATTCACATTGCAGTTAAACTATTTGTGAAATGCATAGAGCTATGATGTGTGATTATAAGTTGTAAAACTGAATACTAACTGCATATAAATGCCGCGCTCCCTTTATCTCCTAGCTAGGAGCTGAGACTTGCATGTTCTGACAGGATTATGAACTACGAATGTCGGCTCACAAGTCTTAAAACTTGCCTTTAGCTTCAAAGGGGAGCTCCGCTATCTGTGTCACTCCGAAAAATGTCCCCAAAACATTCCTAAAATTTAATTGCCAGTTCGGTAAATGGCATGAATAATGCGATAGAGCCCTACAGTCTCAAACTATGCAAAGCACAAGACATTTTTAATATGACAGCATTAAAAGCCTGATCGGCACAAAAATGTGTTGGCCATAAAAATAAATCATTCCATGGAGGGAAGTTACGTCATCTGACCGGCGAATTGCAATTGGAGTTAACAACCTGGACCCTCCGTGCATGCCCGTCAACCAGAGACGAAAAGAAGCTAGCACATGCACCCTGACTCAACCATTTTTATATGTTCTTTCATTTTCTTTACTCTTAACAGTCCATGTAAAATAAATTTCAAACTCACTAAAATAAATTGATAGTTCGCGTTCTGTGTGTATGTGTGGTTCTTGCGCCTTCGTTCTTAGTGCCCATTAGTCGCGCCGCATTGAAGTGAAAAACTAGGTGTCTTTTTTTTAGACGAAAAAAGATAATTTATTAACTCTACGTGTCATATATTTAATATAGTATACGGGATTGAGTCCAGGCGGCGTCAGTAACCAAACCCATGGCTTCGTCATGCAGCACCAGCTGCTGTACCTAACGAGCTGCTGCAACAACCGTCTTTTTGAGATCACTTATAGGCGCCATGCCCAATCCTAACAGCGTACGTGACACGAGATGTTAAAGCGATAGTCACAGAAGGAGCTGTGCGAAAATCTTCACTAGCTACTGCTGGTATATGTCCAGCCAGACAGGATAATTTATGCGTACGCCAGAAATAACACGCCAGAAATATCACGGCTGCTTTGTGGAGCGGATATTTGCACAATTAAAATAAACACACAAATGTGCCCTTTCCGGTTTCTTATGGCGGCCGAATGGTGCCTTGCTGATCTGTACGCATGACTTGAAGCATTTCTAGAAACTAATTTTAATTTTGCTTCTGAATTCGAATAAACATAAATGTTTTCTTGGAAAGTTTTCTCCGTGCTCAGACATTGCTCATGTCATGGAAGCAGCTTGCAATAATTGGAAATAAACCTGGATTCTGTTACATTTCTTGAAAATTTTCTAAGCATTATTTCATCATTAATCAATTTTCCTCTAAGTGGAATTCAAAGTTCTTTTTCGCCTCAAATTAAAAGCAAAATTTTGAAGCACGACTAAAATATGCTGTAAAAGAGGCTCATTTTTCATGAAAACAGATTTGAAATATGCAGTTCCAAATTCTGAAGAATTTAAAGGCAGGTTACATCTAGGTGCACTTCTTTCGAATGGTCAGTGCGAGAACAGATCCTCATACTTTCCTTAACACACCGTCGTCAACAGTCAGGAACTTATTATGTCATTATTCGTCTCTTCGAGTAGCTAACTGTACATTTGTTTTGACTTGGCGCAGACATAAAACGGAGATAGATGATTTCATAAAGCAATCCGTAAGTGAAATGTCATTTTTACGTTTTAGGAAGAAATTTTGAATATTTTAAACAAAATATAGGCTTCATTGAATCATGCTACTCAAATATTCTAGTTGTTTGCAGGCGGTGGAAATCATAGACACGGCATGAATGAATGCGAAGTGCTAACTCGATAAGCTGATTCTATCAACGAAAAAGGTGTGCTATTTACCTTGTTAAAACTCAATTCGTAAGTGACAAAATGCTCTCTGATAGGGTGTCGGCAGATGTTCATTCCAAGGGCACAATTTTTTCAAGGATATTCTTCAGCGTGCTTAACTTTCCCAAATTTCCAGTGCGTACGGAAGCTGTCAGTTTCAGCGCTGGAGGACTCTAGAAAGCGATTTTGCTATGGCAATGAATTCTTGTCTCGCACGTCGACTCCCAAGGCAGCACTTAGGCATTACCCTTTTGCATTTCTCATAAACTGCCATAGGAGAACACGCTTCGCCTGACTGTAGCTGTGAGGGATAATGCTAGAATCACATGCTGGCAACTTTAAATAGGAAGTCCGAATGAACTGGCACTCGTTTTTTATCCTTTAACAGCTAACAGCTTGCAGTTATTGCCGTAATTTTTAAACCGCTTCTCGGTTAGAAATAATGGTTCTTCCTTGGCACACTGGCTAACAGGTGGACGTTTGGGAAACTCATGGGCTTGTAAATGTTGCAATTAATTTTTTTTAAAAAACGCAACATGTGTGAACTCCTATAGTTGGCCGTTGGAGATGCCGCACTTTGAAATTTAACACTGTCGGAATCACTCATGTTCTGTTATAAGATTTCAGATTCTCACCTGACAAAAGTTTTGTTTTTATGGCCCCTACTACATTCCAAAAGTAAAAACTTTGCCGGCGAATAGCACTTTGAATATACGGGAATAGCTCATCTAACACGTTTTTTTATAAATTCTGAGTTTGGTGGAATTTGCTCAGTCAACCGACATAGAAAAAAGTTTTCCGTTCAGTGCAATCAATCGTCGCGAACATATAAGCACTGCACCAAGCAGTCCTAAGCCTTCAGCAAGGTTTTAACGCGCATCTTCAAAAGTGCCGAAACGAGGGGGTCGAGAGAAGTCTCCAACCTGCGCAAAACAGCACGCACTTATTTCTTTTGCTGCATATAATCGAAACACATTCTTGGTTTTTCGACACGAGCGTCTTTGCGAAAATGGGCTTAAAATACCAATGTGAAATAACTGTTATCACAGCTAATCGGAGCATAAATTTGAATATGTCGCTGCTTTCGAGTGATCTACGCACTTCGCTGCCTTTGTACTCTTACGACGTTCGCTTTGTCGCTGGTATTTCTTTGGCATGCCGTAGGACGGGAAATTTGCTTGACATACACAGTGAACTGATCCATACTGCTAGGGAAAAATTAATATCCAAAGCTGCGCTTGAGAAAGGAAGTCATACGCGGGCAGGCTGCAAATCTATGTCAGGTGCCCAACGAACATGTTCATTCTAATAGCCGCCAGCCTGTTTTGAAGTCTACTTTAATCTGTAATCGACTCAAGGTGGAAAATGCTATAAGTGGTTTCTGCTTCCTTTTGCGAGAAGGAGGATAGACGAGAAGAACACATTATTAGATGCAGTGGTAATGTTGGCTTTGTCTCGACATCTCTAATAGGCACTTTGTCGGTTCGGGGACCTGTAGTTCCTGCGTTTTAATACGCCGAGCACATGAGCTGTAGAAGGGCTTGTATTAGAAGCGTGATTCAGTACAGCTATGCCGGACTTAGTACGCGCTTAGGTTTTGACATTGCTTGAAATATTAATTGTTAGATTGGCTCAATAGCCAGTATATGCTTACTCTTGTAGCTATTTTTTTATGGAAGCTAAAAAATATAGTCAGCCCTGTGGATTAATATATGGGACCCAGATGATCCTTTGTGTCCAACATCTGCAAAATGGGACAGACTGGAGTAAAGGCTAAGCAGCACACTGGAACCTGAGACCTAGTTGATGAATAGCATTGCGCGGCGGTGGTGGTGTGGCAGGTCATGTAATTCCTTTCCATGCGCGTGCTCCACCCTTCCTTCGTCGTTCTCGGCTGAGGCGCGCGTGAATCCTGGCACGTCTTCCTCTTGACTAGATGATCACCACGTGTATTCACGTCACGTCTCGCACACCAATCAGTTTTTGTTGTCATAAGCGCGGTCGCAAGCCGCCCCCGAATGCTTTGATACGCCGCTCGTACGCTCTGAACACGTCCGCGTAGGAGTTATAAGCAGTTTTAAGAAATGACGCTGCAGAATGCAAACGACGAGTGGATACCTGTACAGTACAGCAAGGGAAGAGATTAAGGAATGAAAGGAGTTCGATTACTGATCTCGGTGAAGCGTAGTTGCAGCGTATCAACTTAATAGAACAAACGATTAAGGCACTCGTTGAAAGAAATCAAAAACGCGCAACTTGCGCAGACGCCCCTCGTAGGTGGCGTCAAGGTCCAGCCGCATATATTGCCGCTTATGGCCAAATTATTTCATTACTTCAGTTTGCATGAGGAAAGAAAACAAAATTTCTTTATTATATCGGAGAAATCTCTCACAACAGCAGCACCCTTTACTGTAAAGAGTGTCGTAATCGTTCTCTTAGTATGTTTTGTAACATCTTAGTTTGTTATAGTCGCAGAGCACAGGCTTGCGACATTTTATACATCAGGATGCCGGCGTGGTACGCGAGAACGTTACAAGAACCGCGCGGAACAGCACGTTTAGGGCACGAGACGATGCAACAAGCAGTTGGGCTGCTAAAAAATGAAAAGAAAAGGGAACAGATACCGTTAGCTGTAGCAGCTTATACTTACCGGATCTACCCGCGAGGCAAAACGCTTTACCGGTAATAGACGCACGTCACTCAAGGTCCGAGTTTACGAGCGCTAGAAGTTAAGCGCAACGTGAAACGTAATTGACTTTTTCCTTTCGTAGCACACTTCTTCTGCATGTTTTACGTTCACGCGTGCGCTCTACCGGGTGACGGCCCACGCAACGACCTGCAATTTGGCGTTTGCGTCATGCCTAGCAGCAGCTGCTGCTTTTGCTGGTCGTGTTTTTCGGTGAGTGCTCGTAATGTCGAGGGAGCACGATTGCAAAAAGTAGCAAAGTGCTTTTCGTTAGGCGAAACCCTAGAATAGTACTACGCCATAATAGAGGGGTACTGAAACAAAATGAAAAGATTGATAACAAACCGGAAATATTCGTAACTTTTGTTGCCAGTTTTGCTCCACAGCATACAGTTAGATTCAGTGCGTGCATTGCTTCAAGATAAGCGGGATTGATGTTTTTCTGACGAGCTTAGGTTTAAAGCTTTTTTGAAGATTGGACTATAGGCTATGCTTCCATGTAAATAACCACGTAGACCTATTTGGTGCATATCTGTACTTCAACTCTTTCATTGGGAATACATTTTACTTACACCCGAACAGTAGCGCAACAAGACAATTGAGGGACCGGTGAACGAGTAGACACACACCGCAGCAAAATTTAGGCCTCAGTAACATAATTTCTTATGTCTAACGAGTATGATAAGATCATTTAAATGAATTTGAGAAACAAACAATCTAGCAATCTTTATTTATATGAAAGAAGATGCAAATTTGCCTAAGTGACATTGTCATCCTTAGGCTGGAGTCGGTTTTGGGAATGACGTTTCAGTCATCCTCCCGTTCATGTGTTTTCAGTTAGTTAACTCCGTTCCACAATTAGTAAAGATGCTTGGGGCACCTATTTTCCAGGTGTGACGTACCGTCTCTTTCATAGCGCAAGAGATTGGTAAAAATTATTTGTACACTGCTCGAACCTTAAGCGCAGCAAAGCGAGCAGAAATTATGAAACGAAAACTACTACGCAGTGAAGTTTGGTGATGCCACCGTAGGCCGTGAGCAGGATGCACGGTACCTGGAGGGAGTGACCATAGAGTAAGATGTTATACGACGTTAACAGCATAATCTTGTCACTGAGACAAAGAGAATAGGAGCACAGAACAGCGAGTGTGAAACACATTAATTTCGGTTTCAAGTGCTCATGAAGTTGTTGCCCATTATGCAACACTAAAACGACTGTGGCTAGTGAGAACCTTTGCATGTCGCTCTTGAATCCCGGCATGGCAAACTTTCCACAACTAAAGATAAACCATCTATGAAGGTCATGACCTTGTACGAAACCATGAGTCCCCTATGCTAGCCAGTTAGAGCTTTATTACTAAACATAGGTGAACTGAAACTTCAGTTCAGCTAGCTAAGGTCTCCGGAGCATGAACTTGAATGCTTCTAACCGGCTGAACTTAACTGCACGTAAAAAGAGTGAGGCTAGATTACGTTTATTCGTTGCGACGAGAGTAGACATTTACCGATGCAGTGGGTCACGGATAGCTCATGGGCATTGCGGTTTGCTTCTGAGCAACGAGTATCCAGATTTCTCTCGGCCCGGATAAGCGCTGAAACTTTCAGCGACTAAGCATGGAGGACCGGCGTCATACCTGGCGCCTCGTTTTGTTATCACCACAAATGAATACTTTCTTAGCAACAGTTTTCCATGGCACCACGTTATTCACTGCCTTCCATTTTAGTTTGGCATCCGGCACGCTTGGATTTCTGTTGTACATTGCACGAACTGGAGCGTAGTTTTGCTTGCACATCTAAGCATATGCACCGTCACAATAGAATGCGTTAGCTTGCTTTCGTCGTTTTCTGCTTTCACTATTAATGAACTTCTACATTGGCGATTGCTAGAGGTGTAGATGGTCAGAAGGCAGCCAGGCTCACAGTACTTATTAATTTGAAGCTATGGCAGCCAAGGGATTCCGCCATGTGACTTCAATCAATAAAGCTATACCTGCCGGCTGAAAATAAAATCCTACGAGTCAAAAGCTGAAAAAGACCCAGTTGGAAGTATCGTACCTGAGCGAGACATCTCCAAATATGCGTCGGTGTGCCCTCAAGGCTCTTGAAACTGTCAGGTTTATCTTTCTTAGCTCTTTCTAAGGCCTCAAAAAAATGCAATCAGGTCACAGAGAGAGCCGGAGCAATAGAGTGATATATACAAAATCACTGCAATTCAGAACTCAGCAGAGCAGGCTACCGAATGCGGGGCGCGAAACCATAACAAATTTAGAAATGTCGGCGAATATTCATATCTATATTCTGGTGGGGGGCAGATTTTGCAGGGAAACGCGGCTACGCTACCTCCGTCGGGGTTCGCAGGAATGCGCCAAGGGTGTTGAAGGCACGCAGTTACACCGTAATCTCGCGGGGTAATGCAATCAACGTGCCGACGTCGCGGCGCTCAGGTGTGGAAGAGAGGGCGAAAGATTGCGATTGGCACACAGCCAATTCCATAACTTTTGTGGGAAGACAGAATGTGTTCTTAGTGGCATTCTTACCGGGACCTGTGCCCTCTCGCAGCGGATAACCTGGAAGCAATTGCTACAGGAAAGATAAGTAGAAGGAATGCCATTCTTTTTCGGAATGCTCTCTCGCCAGAGAAATTTGAAGTCTCGTGCAGGCTAGTTGAAAGAATCTGCTCGGTGTGAAACAGTTGTGTGCTCTTTTTGAAGTACGTTCTGTGAACACAGAGAAAACGGCGCTAGAACGCAGAAAAGACACATGTAGACAGAACGGGGCTCGGAAACACACGACAGCACCCGTAACCTATCAACATGTTCGTTTTACGTTTTCCGACGCTTTCCACCAAGTTTCTCGAAGCACTTACAGGGGGAGCAACTAGCCAAAACAAGTGCTTTTCTTCAAGTCGGAAGTGGTTGTATGCAAATATTTCTGACAGAAATCGAATATACATCTCTTGCACAAATTTACTGCACAGGAGAAATAACAGGTAACAATTACTGAGAGGAAATATAGACCCTCCAGTCGCTGCTGAAGCGAGCCGGTAACATTCTTGACATGACTTTTTCAGGACCGATTCCATGCTGTCTACGCAATAGACTCTTCCCTGATTATTTTGAAATGATGAAATCCAATTTCACAAACAGCAGGCAGAGGTAATTAGAGGAGAATGAGGCAAAACACAACAGGTGCTTGCATATCGATCCTTAGTTTTACTATGAAATGTGTTACCGAACAAATATTAGCCCTACCATTTGCTTCTCTCCTATCATCACGCTCACGTAATATGAAAACGCCTGCTGGTGTGGAACACAGTGATATTTATTATATATATATATTTCCACGTGCCTAACGCGCCGCGCGGCTTCCACGCTCAGTCGAAACGACGACGAACCGGTGGTTGGCTCTCGAGGTGCTCTGGCTCTGTGACCTGGCCCCCGGCTCTCTAATTAAAAGCTCTCAGTCTCGGGCTCTCCCCAGCGCGGCTCCTCAGGTCGTGACACTGGTGGAGGTGGAACAAGCAGAGCAAGCCCGTCAGCTGTCCCGCTTGAACATCAAGGACCAGCAATCCGTCGATGCTCGACACTATAACCTTCGGCACAGGGACGTGCACTACGAGCCGGGTGACCCGTGCGCCGCAAGGGGTTGTGCGAAAAGCTTATCAATAGGTATTTCGGCCAATACAAAGTCCTGCGCCGCCTGAACAGCGTCAACTACGAAGTTGTTCCCGATGGAACTTTGGTCGCCGGCCGTCAGCGTCAACGGCCTGAAGTCGTCCATGTATTGCGCCTAAAAAGGTTCTTTTCGCATGATTGAGCGCTGTGTGCACGCTGTGTTTCATACCTTTATCTCCTTACCCCACGTGCGAACATGACTCTCCTCACCTCTCAGCTAGCGCCACATGTTTAGTTCACCTCACCCCTATTTTTCGTTTTTTTTCTCTTCTTCTTTCCCTGTGCATAACCCATTCCACATCGAGACGATGTTTGCTTTCGCGCGCGGGGGGAGGGGGGCGGGGGGAAGTGTGCCACGTGCCTAACGCACCGCGCGGCCTCCACGCTTACTCAAAACGACGACGAAGCAGGGGTTTGCTCTTGAGGCGGTCTGTCTCTATGACCTGAACCCTGGCTCTCCAATTAAAAGCTCTCAGTCTTGGGTTCTCCCCGACGCCTACCTGCACGGCTCCTCAGGTCGTGGCAATATTCAAGATATCACATTTTTCTCCGAAATCTCAAACGGAATCGCACATTTGATGGGGAAAATGAGGAGTCTATGCAAATTAACGCTATGGCTCAAATTTTCATAGTTCAAAAGAAATAGATGGCTTCACAAGACACAGGGCACCAGCTTTTCAGTGATAGACGGTGTGGGTTACGCAATGGGATGGTGAAAGGCGTGCAGCAACGCGCTAAGGCGATAGAAATTGGACCCAATTGCCAGTGAGGATTGTGAGTTCTAAAAAAAAGAGAGCGGCGAAAGCAAAATTTGCGCGATTTCTACAGCAAGGATAGTGTTCGCAGAAACTTCACACCTCCGTTGTATTTCGCGGCCACGAATATATTGTAACGTGAAGATGTGCACACCAAAAGGGAAAAATATATTTACAGGGAAACAGCTTACAGCCACGCAGCCGAACAACCGGGCACGCGTAGCCCAGCAGCCGAAACGCGCTTCGTCCTCTTCGCGTTCCAAGCGCGAGCGCACCAAGCACGAGCGTTCCAAGCACAAGCACAACCGTAGCATAACTCCCGGCGGCAAAAGCACCGTCCCGGTGCTAAGTGGATGATGTAGCAGGCGTGTGGTACGGTTTGAGACGGACTACATGAACGACGTCAGTCAAAGGGCGAATCGACGACGTCGGAGCATGAAGAGGTGTAATCTCGTAGGTCACGTCGGTCACCTGACGGAGAACTCGATAAGGGCCACTGTACTGACGTAGAAGTTTCTCAGAGAGACCGACATGGCGAGAAGGAGACCAAAGGAGGACGAGTGAGCCCGGCGGATAGTGTACTGGGCGATGCCGGCGGTCGTAAACTGACTTCTGGTAGGTCTGAGATGCGGTGAGCCGGTCTCGGGCGATTTCACGGGCCATAGTTGCTCGGGTGATGGCGTCACGTGCATACTCTGTGGTCGAGGCAGTAGAACTCGGTAGTAATGTATCCAATGGCAGCGCAGGATGCCGACCAAACAGAAGGTAGAAAGGAGAATAGCCGGTGGTATCATGCCGTGACGAATTATAAGCAAATGTTACATAAGGCAAGGCAACGTCCCAATCGCGGTGGTCGGGCGAGACATACATGGATAGCATATCGGTCAGAGTCCTGTTGAGGCGCTCGGTAAGCCCGTTCGTCTGGGGATGGTAAGCTTTAGTGAGCTTATGCTGCGTGCCACAGGACCGGAGGATATCGTCAACTACTCGGGACAAAAAGTAGCGGCCGCGGTCCGTCAGCAATTGGTGTGGAGCGCCGTGGTGAAGGATTACGTTCTGCAATAGGAAGTCGGCGACATCGGTTGCGCAACTTGTTGGTAACGCACGCGTGATAGCGTACCGGGTCGCATAGTCGGTCGCGACAGCAATCCAACGGTTGCCGGAGCAGGACGTCGGGAAAGGTCCGAGAAGGTCGAGTCCAACACGGTAGAATGGTTCGAGAGGTACGTCAATAGGCTATAGAAGGCCAGCAGGCAACGTTGATGGTCTCTTCCTGCGTTGACAGAGGTCGCAGGAGGCAACGTAACGCCGAACAGAGCGGTACAGACCAGGCCAAAAGAAGCGGCGTCGGACCCGATCGTATGTGCGGGAGACGCCGAGGTGGCCTGCGGTCGGTAGGTCGTGTAGTTCCGCTAGGACAGATGAACGGAGACGCTGGGGAACGACTAGCAGGAGCGGAGGTCCGTCAGGACGAAGGTTGCGGCGGTATAGGACGCCATCCTGAATGACGAACAGTTGCAATGAAGGATCTCGGCTGGCACAGTTGAGGCGATCAATGAGAATACGCAAGGAAGAGTCTTGTCGCTGCTCGTCCGCGATGTTAACCAGATCGGAGATAGCGAAGAGGCACGTGCCGAGGTCGTTGTCTCCAGGATCAGGCGGCTCTACAGGGTGCCGAGACAGGCAGTCGGCGTCTTGATGGAGACGCCCTGACTTGTAATGAACAGTGTAAGAATACTCTTGGAGGCGCAACGTCCAACGTCCGAGCCGGCCTGTGGGGTCTTTCAGTGAAGACAGCCAACAAAGGGCGTGGTGATCGGTCACTACGGAGAATGGACGGCCAAACAGGTACGGTCGGAACTTAGCTACGGCCCAAACAAGAGCTAGACACTCGCGCTCTGTAATTGAGTAATTTCGCTCAGCTGTAGAAAGGAGGCGGCTGGCATATGCAATAACGCGTTCTTGCCCTTGGTGACGTTGGGCTAGCACGGCGCCAATCCCATAACCGCAGGCGTCTGTGCGAACTTCAGTCGGAGCCGACGGATCAAAATGGGCCAGAATAGGTGGGGAGGTGAGTAAGTCGACTAGCGAAGAAAAGGCCTTATCTTGGGCAGGGCCCCAGGTAAAAGGGGTGTCTTTCTTTAGAAGGTCGGTCAGGGGGCGAGCGGTGCCGGCAAAATTTTTGATGAAACGGCGGAAGTACGAGCAGAGGCCGACGAAGCTGCGCACATCCGTAGACGACTGGGGAATAGGGAAGTCCTTGACGGCTTGAACTTTAACAGGATCCGGGCGGACACCAGAAGCGTCGACTAGATGTCCGAGAATGGTGAGTTGGCGGCGACCGAATTGACATTTCGACGAATTGAGCTGTAGCCCGGCTCGACGGAAGACAGAAAGAATGCTCGCCAGTCTTTCGAGGTGCGTGGTAAACGTGGGCGAAAAAACCACAACATCGTCGAGGTAACATAGACATGTGGACCATTTAAAGCCGCGAAGCAAGGAGTCCATCATTCTTTCGAAGGTAGCTGGCGCATTACACAGACCGAATGGCATAACTTCAAACTGATATAAGCCGTCCGGTGTGACGAATGCCGTCTTTTCGCGGTCATTGTCATCAACAGAGATTTGCCAATACCCGGACCGAAGGTCAATTGAAGAGAAAAATTTGGCTCCGTGAAGGCAGTCCAAAGCATCGTCTATTCTTGGGAGTGGATAGACGTCTTTTTTTGTTATGTTGTTTAGGTGCCGGTAATCAACGCAAAAGCGCCAGCTGCCGTCCTTCTTTTTAACCAGCACAACTGGTGAGGCCCAAGGGCTCGACGAGGGCTCTATGATGTCTTTACTGAGCATCTTGTCCACCTCTTGCTGTATGATGGTGCGTTCTGTACTGGACACTCTGTAGGGTCGTCTGTGAATAGGAGCTGCGTCACCGGTGTTGATGCGATGCATGACCATAGATGTTCGAGCCAAAGGGCGGTCATCGAAGTCAAAGATGTCGCGAAAAGACGACAGAAGATACCGAAGGTCGTGAGCTTGCCCTGGTAAGAGGTCAGCAGCAATCATTTTTGCATATTCATCAGGTGGTGGGACGTCAGAGTCGCGGCAGTTCGACGAGGGTGGGACGCTTCCCACCGCCGATACGACGCATTCGGCAGCAGGGCACAGCGTGGCGAGCGACATACCTTGTGGGAGCGGCTGAACGTAAGAGGCAATGTTGAGAACCGGAAGGGACGCTTGATTTGCCGACAAGGTGACAACTGTATGCGCAAGGGCAACACTGCGTGTAAAGGGCACATCAGGAACCGGAGTAATGATGTAGTCACCATCGGGAACTGGCGGGACCGAGGAGAAACGGACATAAGTGGCGGCATCGGGGTCCAGACGGACAAAGTCGGCGGTGCACAGTCGTTGAACAATTGGATCCGGTGGCTCTGAAGGAACAGGTAGAGCGAGTTGAACGATGCTTGTGGCGCAATCTATAAGGGCGGAATGGTCGGTGAGAAAGTCAAGGCCGAGAATGATGTCATGAGGGCAGTGTTCGAGGACAGTGAAGAGCACAGAAGTATGGCGGCCGGCTATTGAAACACGAGCAGTACACATTCCGACGACAATAGACATACCGCCATCTGCAACACGGACCACAGTTGAGGGGGCAGGAGTGAGCACTTTCCTTAGGCGACGGCGAAGACGAGCATTCATGACTGAGACGTGCGCTCCAGTGTCGATCAGAGCGGTAACAGGGACCCCGTCCACGTCGACGTTAAGGATGTTCCGATGAGCATGAAGAGTTAAAGGAGGGTTTTCTGGTCGGGTCGTCAGAGCAGCATCACCCCCAGACGCTGCAGCCATCAGTTTTCCGACCGGGAGCGGGCATATGGGGCCGGCGACGAAGGGCGGCGAGGTCGGGGCGATGGAGATCGACGGCGCTGAGGTGACGACGAACGGTTGGTAAGCGGGGTCTGAGCGTTGTGGCCAGCAGAGGTCGTTTCCGAGGGCGAGGGAGAGCGGCGGGAATATGCAGAACCCGGCGGGTAGCGGCTGTAGGTCGAGGACGGACGGCTTCGGCAGTGTCGAGATATGTGGCCAACTCGGGAGCAGTTAAAGCAGATGGGCCTGTCATCAGGTGTTCTCCATTCATCTGGATTGCGGCTGCGTCGAGGGTAGTATGCACGTTCAGAACCGAGCTCCGGGGACATGCGGCGAGCATATGGGGCACTAACTGAGCAAACAGGTTGAATCTCAAGATAGGCAAATTCTTTGCGAACGACAGCCTGTATAAGGGATACTGCTGGAGTACTGTCTGTTGCGGGTGGATGAAACGCAACGGGGAACATTGCCTCTACTTCTTGGCGCACAAGTCGTGTCAGGCTCTCAGATGTCGGCAGACGGCTCGGTGGAGTCGAGTCTACACAGGAGGACGTCGCAGTCGTATTCGGCAACCGCGTGAACTGCGGAGAAATTCGGCGGCTCTTCGCTTGTTCGAACCGGCGGCATTCCTTGATGATTGCGTCAACCGTTCCGCAGTCCTTGTATACAAGTAGGTTAAAAGCGTCATCTGCGATGCCTTTGAGCACGTGACCTACTTTGTCGCACTCTGACATAGTGGCGTCGACTTTCATGCAGAGAGCTAATATGTCCTGAATGTATGATACATAGGACTCTGTGGACGTTTGTGCACGGCATGCGAGCTCCTTCTTCGCAGCGAGCTGACGCCCGAATGGCTTACCAAACAGGTCACAAAGCTTGCGCTTGCAGAGATCCCAGCTGGTGAGTTCATCCTCGTGGGTCTCGAACCATACCCTGGCAGTGCCCGTCAGGTAGAAGATGACGTTGGCCAACTTTAGGGTCGGGTCCCACCTGTTGTGTGTGCTCACGCGCTCGTACATTGCGAGCCAGTCCTCCACGTCGACGCCGTCCGTTCCGTTGAAGGTCCCAGGATCTCTCGGATGGGCAATGATGAACGCCGGGTTGGCGGACGCCGACGGAGCGGCCCCTTCGCTGGTCATGGCTGAAGAGCCGGCGAGCTGACGACCGCTGCGAAGTTCCGTGCTTGCTGTGGCTGTACCCCGCACCTCACACCAATAATGTAACGTGAAGATGTGCACACCAAAAGGGAAAAATATATTTACAGGGAAACAGCTTACAGCCACGCAGCCGAACAACCGGGCACGCGTAGCCCAGCAGCCGAAACGCGC
>JARKHS020004863.1:0-44156 GCA_030143305.2 Amblyomma americanum | reverse complement strand
TAGACAAAATTAATAACGCAATCATCCGCAACCTAAGCGACAGTATGATCGAGGAATTAACATAATACTTAAACAAGCTATGGGGAAATGAGACTATCCCGGATGAGTGGACACACGCGGAGATAGTAATGATCCCAAAACCAGGAAAAAAGTTGCAGGTCGAAAATTTCAGACCGATATCTCTTACATCGTGCCTAGGCAAACTATATGAAATTATAACAACGAGACGCATACAAGACCATATGGAAGACATCGAGTTATACCCCATAGCATGTGTGGGTTTAGATGCAAATTATCAACACAAGACGTGCTACTCCAAATCAGAGACAAGGTTTTAACCAACGTCCCGAGAGAAGGGGAGCACGTAATCATGGCGCTAGACATTAAAGGCGCGTTCGACAACGTCAGCCATGAAGCAATGCTAACGGTCCTAAGCAACTTGGATTGCGGCAAGAAAATATACGGGTATGTAAAGGCATTTCTAACAAACCGCACAGCAACGACAGGACTGCGTGAAATTCGCTCCGAGCGTTTCCACATGCCCAATAAAGGAACGCCGCAGAGATCAGTAATATCTCCCATCCTCTTCAAAATCTCGATGACTGGTTTAGCAAAGCAGTTGGAAAACATAGAAGGCTTACGACACGCAATGTATGCCGACGACATCACAGTGTGGGTCAAGGAGGGCTCGATCGGTGAGAAAGAGGGAAACATACAGGAAGCAGCCACATACGTAGAGAACTACGTCAGAGATAGAGGCCTTGCCTGATCAATAGAGAAATCAGAACTCTTAAGAATCTGGAGAAGCAGACAAAATCACAAAGTACCGGAAGAGGAGGAACTCAGGATAAACGTCTATCTAGAAGGACAACCAATTCCGAAAAAAACGGTCATTAAAATACTAGGAATGTGGATCCAATCGAACCAAAGATGCACACACACCCTAAAATTAATCAAAGCCTCGGTGACGCAAGTGGCCCGATGATAAGTAGGGCCTCCAGAAGGAGGCACGGCATGCGGGACGATGACACTTTAAAACTCGTCAGAAGCATCGTAGTAAGCAGAATAACATACAGCCTCCCGTACTACAACTGCACTAAGGGCGAAATAATTCAAGCGGACACAATAATAAGTAAAGCATATAAGATAGCGCTCCAACTACCGCAAGCAACCTCAACGGAGAACCTCCTAGCCCTGGGTTTGCATAACACCTTTGAAGAGCTGAGAGAAGCCCAACTTGCGGTGCAGCTACACAGGCTAAAACAAATCAAAGCGGGGATAGCGCTCCTAAATAGGTGCGGCTACGAAGGTGCGCTACAAGAAACAAAAAGAACGGAGCTGATACCTGACAAATATCGCAACACACTTAGGATAGCCCCGATACCGAAAAACATGTATCCGAACATGCATAAAGGACGCAGGGAAGCTAGGGCAAAATATGTTCAACAAATCCTAGCCGAAAAAGAAAACGCACTATACACAGACGCGGCTACGTACAGGAGAGATACTCGAGAAACTAGAAACAGGATGGTAGCAACGGCAATAAACTCTGAACACAGGGAAATAGGTAGTGGTAGTGGTTTTTGTTATTAAAATAATAGTTAAAAGGAAGGAAAAGATTTTTGCTTGCCCCGGCATCTGCCATCGATACTGAAGCACATGAGCTGGGGCAGCGGAAATAAAGGATAGCAGGCAGAATTGAGAAATGAAATGAAAAAGGTGAGGGGACCGGAAGAGAGGATAGTTGGAGAAGTAATATGTACAATCTATTTACACGATAAGAAATGTGTCCAGGTTGTGCGCTTGAATAGCCAGCGCATCATTCAGGGACTGTGCTGTCGAGGAAGCCGAGGAGGCTGCCATCGCCCTGGCGGCGGCGGAGGGCTACCGCACCCGAAGGTCTCTAACAATATTAACAGACTCGCAAGCAGCATGCCGAAATTACATGAATGGCAAAATAGGAAGGAAAGCACTCCATATCCTTAAATCAGCCAAAATGCCGCAAACTGAAGAAAAACAACTGCGACAGGTAATCATGTGGGTATCAGGACACACTGGGATCGCCGGGAACGTAGAGGCAGATAGGATTGCTCGAGAGCACACAAACCGATCCTCCACTCAAACTGACCTAGACAACCCAGGAGCAGACCCGGTACCCCTGAGCTAGTAAGACATTTTAAACTATCACAGAGGAACGCGACTCAAATAACCGCCACCCCATAAAGCCTGCACCAACAAGAAGCAGTCGGCTGGAAGCTGCTGCAAACGGGGACTTTCCCCAACATAAATACCGTAAGTAAAATCTACCCCACGCAATACACCAGCAAATGCCCGTGGTGTGGAAAAAAAAGACGTTAATGCACATAACCTGGGTCTGTCAGAAAAACAAGGATCTAGCTGCAATATAATAAAAACCCGAGTGCGGAACAGTGGGAGTGGATGCTCTCCAGCGAGGAACCGGTCTGCCAGCGCGAATTGGTGCGGAGAGCCTACCTGGCGGCATACCTCAATGGAGCCCTGGACCAGTGGCCCCAACCCTGTTAAGACGGACGGAAGCAACTCATCGGAAGATGAAGATTAAATCAGCCCAAGACCGCTAAAAACACAACTTACTAAACATAAAGTTTTTCTTCCTCCTCCTCCCCCAGATTTAACCAGAGCTAGACCACCGCCAATTTTTTCTCGCATTTTAGCTAGTCAACTCTTCGTTTAGGCTTCACATGGTTAATCATTCCGTGATAGTTATCACTAAGACACATCAAAATTTTCAAATGGACCCCAAGCATATTTCTTTGGCAGCGTAATTTTATTTGCTCCAAGATTTGATGCTTTTCCTTCTGGAATATTTTTTTTTCAATTCCAACAGGCACATCTTCAACAGGTCTCAGAGACTACGGTCAAATTTCGCTGAAACAACTTCAGCTTAACTGTCCTATTTCGTCTAAACAAACAAGCGGCGCTTCCTTTAGCAACTATTTTTAAGAGTTCGATGGTGATATTCCGCTAGGGCTGTGAACGTGCCGGAGTGCGTCAGAATCCATTTATTGGAGTAGGGAGCCTTTTGCTATCATCGAGTATGCTTAGTAGTACAGATCAGAAGATGGCCGCAGTAGTCCTCACTGGAAATTAATCACAAGGCATTTTTCACCTACTCTTCAGGCGCCCTAACAATGGACATTGCAAGCCCCATGGCAAGGTATTTACAGCTAGAGAGTGCAATTAAATTCGCTCCAGTCGAGGTCCTAGGTCCATTAGCGGCAGCTCACGTCCCAGTTCCGGGACGCATCTAGCGGAATGTAGAACCATTAATAACCCAGAACCGGCAACCAAGGAAGAGCCGATAACGGAACAAACAAAGGACGGAAGTTGTTGTCCGAGAGGAGCGCTGAAATGCATTCTTCATTCGTTGTAAAGATGAACAGAACTGTACATTTTGACTAACTTCAATGCATGCACTAGCATGAGCACGGCACTATTATGAGCAAGGCGACTAGAGTTCTTATTTTTTCTTGGCCACTTCTCTATGCGTTCTCCCGCAAAGTTCTCAGTTTCGATACTGGTGCGAGGAAAGTTCTATATCTCCGCAAGATTTGAAGAACTGACGGAAGATGTCGCTGCTGTCTTACAGATTTCGAATCCGCCGATATTTCTATATTTATTCTCCAGGTATCAAGTGCACAGCCACTGCAAAATTTGAGACGCCACTATCGGCGCTAGCCTCCTGAAAAGAGCAAGGATGCAATAGCTGGGCTCTTTTGAGGTAGCAACTAGAGAAAGAGGTCGTGCTTAGAAGAGGCGGCAGGGGATGACGAAAAAGGTGTTTTCAAAGGTTGGCTAGCCATCTTTCGTAAATTATATTTTTTTTGTCGCTAACGAGCGCTTGTTCGCACGGCAGCAGTCTGTGAAATAAAATTTTTAAAATGAAAGCAGATTACTCTAAGAAACCCCACCTTAGGAAACAATTCGAAGTGACGACATCGTGCTTGGCTGACAATCATGAAAATAGCGTGAGAAGTTGAAAAATTAACAAGCAGAATAATTATATAAAGCAGGCCAGAAGAGCCAGATAGCTATAATATGCTCAGATGGACTCGCGGTAGCTAGTAGACACAGGCGGGTAGGCGACTTCGAATATACAGCTTCTACCGGCGATTGAGGCACCTTTAACACCAAATTGATAAAATGTATTGTTAAAAATGAAAATTTTCTGTCAGGGGAGTTGTCTCATATATCGGCGGACACCTGAAGCGGCGCGCCGTAAGGGAAGGGATAAAGCAGGGAGCGAAAGAAGAAAGGAAGAAAGAGGTGCCGTAGTGGAGGTATCCGGATTGATTTCGACCACCTGGGGATCTTTAACGTGCACTGCCATCACACAGCACACTGGTTCCTTAGCGTTTCGCCGCCATCGAAATGCGGCCGCCGCGGTCGGGTTCGCACCCGGGAACTACGGATCAATAGCCGAGCGCCCTGACCAGTGAGCCACCGCGGCGTGTGGGAGGCACGTATCCTAGATGCAAATGGGCGCAGGATAGGGCGAAAGGAAAATATATGGCAACGCTACTGTATAGATAACAAGTTTTGCTACTCTAATAATTACTGATCCGGAGTTCCCGGGTTCGAACCCGACCGCGGCGGCTGCGTTTTTATGGAGGAAAAACGGTAAGGCGCCCGTGTGCTGTGCGATGTCAGTGCACGTTAAAGATCCCCAGGTGGTCGAAATTATTCCGGAGCCCTCCACTACGGCACCTCTCTCTTCCTTTCTTCTTTCACTCTCTCCTTTACCCTTCCCTTATGGCGCGGTTCAGGTGTCCAACGATATATGAGACAGATACTGCGCCATTTCCTTTCCCCCAATAAAACCAATTATTATCATTATTACTCTAATAACACCTGCCGCGGTGGCTCAGTGGTTAGGGCGCTCGGCTACTGATCCGGAGTTCCCGGGCTCGAATCCAACCGCGGCACCTGCGTTTTTATGTATGTAAAACGCTAAAGCGCCCGCGTGCATTCCAATGTCTGTGCACGTTACAGATCCCCGGGTAGTCGAAATTATTCCGGAGCCCTCCACT
The DNA here is from genome assembly GCA_030143305.2 of Amblyomma americanum. Classification (NCBI taxonomy): domain Eukaryota; kingdom Metazoa; phylum Arthropoda; class Arachnida; order Ixodida; family Ixodidae; genus Amblyomma; species Amblyomma americanum. The sequence continues at coordinate 39,087 of JARKHS020004863.1, read as the reverse complement.
ACGCCACCTCTTTCTTCCTTTCTTCTTTCACTCCCTCCTTTATCGCTTCTCTTATGGCGCGGTTCAGGTGTCCGCCGATATGAGACAGATACACCGCCATTTCCTTTCCCCAAAACCAATTTTCATTTTTTACTCTAATAGGGTTTAGATGGAGGTGAAAGGCAAACGCGCCCGTGTGCTGTGCGATGTCAGTGCGCGTTAAATTTCCCCAGGTGGTCGAAATTATTCCGGAGCTCTCCACTACGGCACCTATTTCTCTCTATCTTCTTTCACTGTCTCCTTTATCCCTTTCCTTACGGCGCGTTTCAGGTGTCGGCCGAAATGTGAGACAGATAGTGCGCCATTTTCTTTCCCCAAAAACCAATTATTATCTCGGTGCACGCCCGCACCGTGCCGTAAGGGAAGGGAGAAAGGTGGGAGTGAAAAAAGATGGGCGAGGCGCGCGACGCGCACACAAGCTGCGGACAATGAAGTCACTCCGCACATGCGCATAGAGTGCCGCAAGGGAGCGCTCCGCAATAATTCCGACCAAAGCCGATCCTTAACGTGCACTGACACCGCAGAGCACATGGGCGCCTTTTACGTTTCGCCTCCATCGAAGCACGGCCCCCGCGGCCGTGTTAGAACCCGGGAACTCTGGCTCAGCAGCGGAGCGCCTTAACATTTGGTATTTGTCCTACCCTCAACTTTGGCAGTTGGCGTCACCTGGAAAGGTGTCAAAATGTGGTTTCAACCCTGTTATAGAGGCGAAAGGTCGCGTGATGAAAATATTGCGGGAAAATCTATTTTTAGGCGGTTCTAGGCGGAAAATAAGGTCGTAGGTGCAGCGATAGGACGCCAAGCGTCCGTCGCCTAGGAGCTCACGCATAGCCTGGCCGCACACCGACGTCTCTGTGAACTGGTTCTATGTGTTTGTGTTGACATAAAATATTGGCGGTACCCGCCGCGCAAGGTCAGTGGTTATGGTGCACGGCTACTCATCCGGAGTATCCGGGCTCGAACCTGACCGCGGTGGCCACATTTCGATGGAGGCGAAACGCTAAGGGCCCGTCTGCTGTGCGATGTCGGTGCATGTTAAAGATCGTCAGGCGGTCGATTGGATTGGAAAACGCTTTAAAGCTATAGCTTTACTGGCCGCGAACTTGCGAGTTCACGGTGGCGGTGCTCCGAGGAGACACATGACGTCACAACGCGCTCCTCGCCGCGGAGCCGAACTGGCCTGGCCTTGCCGGCGGCGGCTGGCGCACTATGCACGAAATAAAGACATGCCCCAAGTGTCCGCCAGTGCGGTCAGGGTGCGCCGAAGCCAACGAACACGTCGGCGGTCAAGCGCAGTTGGAGTATAGAGGGCCTGGCTTTGGAAGACGTGACGTCGCTATGTAGCGCGCGCGTTACGCCGGAGTATAAACGCGCCGTAACAAAGCCTGCGCTTAACCGTTAACCAACGTGTTCGGTGGCAGCATCTATGGGAGCCACTGAAACCCGCCGAACACTCACTGAAAAAAAAAATGTGCTGAGTCTCGGAATCAAACCAGTGCATTCGGCGTTTGAGGCGGAGACGCTACCCGTCTGCCACGACGGCTCAAGCTTTAACTATGAATAAAGGCGCATCTAGTGAATGCGCTCTTCCGATCCAGATATCTCCGAGCTTTCACTACGTATATCGTGGCCGAACAGAGCTAGGTAGCCAGCAATTTTTAACGCGACAGCGTTAAGGGCCCCATGGCAGAGAAAAGTCGGTGTCGTCGGCGTGGGCGCCGTTGGCCGTGAGCGAAAAAAATTACTGTGGATTAGCCCGCCTTATCCACGATGTAAAAAGCGAAAGCGAGATTGAGGTCTCCACTGACCTACGGAGCCGGTTGTGCGCCTTTCCTTTCGTGAAAATGAACAGCCTTTGCAAAGTTGTCAAAGCCAATGAACTCTATGAATGCCTTAGGCTCACTTGTTTTGTTTGGTTTTTCAGGAAAAGAAATGGCCCAGTAACCGTCACACATATCTCGGTGGCCACCCGAACCGCGTCGTAAAGGGATAAAGGAGGGCGGGAAAGAGGAAAGAGAAAACTAAAAATTGAAAGTTGGATTTTGAGGAAAGGCGCAGCGCTACGCAGCGGCGGAACACCTGTGGCTCGGTTCTACTAGTGACAAATGCACAGTAGTGACTACGGAGCGAGAGAGAAATGCGCCGTGTGTCGTCACTGCTCCTCGCGCATGCCCAGCACAACTCTCCAGGAATAATAATAATAATAATTGGTTTTTGGGGAAAGGAAATGGCGCAGTATCTGTCTCATATATCGTTGGACACCTGAACCGCGCCGTAAGGGAAGGGATAAAGGAGGGAGTGAAAGAAGAAAGGAAGAATAGGTACCGTAGTGGAGGGCTCCCGAATAATTTCGACCACCTGGGGATCTTTAACGTGCACTGACATCGCCACGCGAAACTTTTCAACCTGCGGCCAGTAAAGCCTTCGCTTTAAAATCCATCCTCTTCTCCTCCTCCACCTCGCAATGTATGCCACTGCCCCAACAGTTCTTTCCATGCATCCGTCCATCCAAATGGTCTGACCAGGCCAGTATATCCTCGATTCTTCCGGAGCCCTCCACTACGACACCTCTTTCTGCCTTACTTCTCATAATCCCTCCTTTATCACTTCCCTTACGAGGCGATTCAGGTGTCTGCCGATATGTGACAAAGACAGATACTGACCCATTTCCTTTTCTCAAAACCAATTTAAAACCAATTTAATGGTGCTGAATTCATTTGAAGGAACGACATTTGATTTACAAAGTAGGGGCCGAAACCAAACGCCTATATGCTATCGCACCTGATTCGTTAAGGCCTCGAATTCTTTGACAGTAATGTCACGCACAGTTCCTCCTCGAATCCTTTCAATCGCGCGCGTCTTTTAATATCCTCGCGCAGCCAGCGGAGAGAAAGTTGTTTTACTTAAGGAAACCAAGTAACATTAATGTACCCGTGCGCTAACAACAGCGGCCTAGCTCAAGAACCAGTGCACTAAAGACACCTCTAAACCTAGTTGTGAAAACAGTTTAAATTGTGACGTTTGTCTCCATTCGCAGTATAATGTAGCGCGTCTGGATGCGTAGACGAATAATTCACGTACACTCAGAGAATTAGTAAGATTTACGATGTAAACAATGATATCAGCGCACTACCGAAATCCATGCGTGCGTACTGTTCAATGTTTTAACGCGATAGCGCTAAGGAGCTTCTTGCTCCTCCACTCTACGATTGTTTACGTAGAAGGATAATTCACCTACGTTCAGACGTTTGCGTACGCTATACGCAAGCATTTAGCGGAAGGTTACAGGGGAAATCGCTTAAGAACTTTGAGTTTCCAACTTGAACACGACAGCGCAGGCTTCAGTGGCGCGGTCTGGTGTTAAAATATGAAAATATTTTGTGACACATTTTTCGCATTTAGCCTAGGCTATTTAAGTACTATCCTGTAGATAGCCAAATCGATGGCCAGTTAAGTCAAGTCGGGGCCCAGTTTCTTACAAGTAACTGAACCCTGCAAGGTTTTTGATAACGTCATGTTGAGTTCTTTCGGGCCCTTCTGCTTCTTCTGTCTACCGACCAAACGACTACATTTGGCAAGGCTACCTTGGCGTAAAAATCCAAATCCAGGCAATCCACAGTCGGCGGTGCCTTGTTAAGGTTAAGATCTGCGGAATCGTTACACAGAATCGAAAATTGGGAAATTTATCCCTCATTCGTTATGTTGTTGGCGAGGGGAAGCAAAGCGAATATCCCGTGTACCATTTAAAGGCAATGGATACGTCTAAAATACCAATAACCTTGACGAACTCTCTCCGAAGAGGGTGTCCTGGGCGCCGTCATCTTGACAACGCTATTTTTCCTAGCCTAAGCAAGAGCACGCACGGTAAATTTGAGAAGCAGCGTACGTAACGCGCATGAACGCTAAACCTCGATTTTGGACAATGCCACCTGAAGAACATGTCTGAAGCATGTCTTCGATTTCAATGCGCCCCGAGATCGCCTCGACTTGCGCAGACTGGCCGCTAGGCGGCGCTAAAAGATACCCTCAATTTCCCAGGTGGTCGAAATTATTCCGGAGCCCTCCACTACGGCACCTCTTCCTTCCTTTCTGCTTTCACTCCCTCCTTTATCCCTTCCCTTACGGCGCGGTTCAGGTGTCCAACGATATATGAGACAGATACTGCGACATTTCCTTTCACCCAAAACCAATTATTATTATTAATTAATGGCTGGGAGACTGTGATGCGGACCGCCCGATCATTCTGTTTCATCATTTTTTACGGGATTTGAGCAGCAACTTTTACTTTGTTAACGACAAAAAATATGTTTTTGGATGTCTCAAAGTGCAGAAAATGCTTAAAAAGTCTAAGCTGATTTCCACATATTACTGAAAGAGCATCATCAGTTTCGATTTAGAAATCGAAAAGCGTGCTGTGCACGCCGTTCTATCATGCAGTTAGGGCCTTTTGTCTACTGCATAACCAGTAATTTTTGGACGGTTTACAACAAAAGGAACATGTTCGAAACATCCTATTACCACAAGTGCTTGAAGTGGCTAGAAATGCCGAAATATAAGTTTTTACACTGCATGATGCACGGTTGTATATTGTACTGCTGCCAATGGAAAGAAATCAACTACTTCGGCCAAGCAAAAAATGGAAAAATATCCATGAGATAGAATAAGGGCAGGAGGAAGTCCGGAATTACCTGAGCTCTCAACTGTAGCTAGGTGACCCGTGCGAAAGGACTGCGTGGCGCTCAATGGATGGAAGCCGGACACGCCGCGGTAACCTGTCTGGGGAGTCGCTGGCCCGCAAGGGGCATATCCCTCATATATAATGTTCTTAGAATTTTCCGAAGCGCTCGTCTCTTACAGTCTTGCTGCGGAGCATTGCGAGAGATGTTTCGATAGGGTGAAGCAGATCTTGGAAGGAGCAGCCTGCGCTGTTTCTGGTCATTTTTTTGCATATAATATGCAGCAGTGCTTCCCTGTGGCCGCTATACTTGTTCTCACACGGCAGGACAGGCACACTCGCGATTTTATTCACACTAGTTGTAGAGCAAGCATGTGTCCAATGGCCTTTGAAGATGCGACCGGTCTTTAAGCCTGATATCGACGAACATCTTGAAACCCTGTAACACTCTTCGGGGCGCTGATGTCGGGTAAAAGAGTCAACCCCTGTCTTAAAAGGCAGTCAAACTGTCTACAGTGGCATTTCGTAGGCTGGAAATGCAAGCTACAAACTGCAGAATAATTTGATGTTGTGCTTGGCTGCCAGTTCATTCTTCGAATTACCTTCAGCCGTCTTTCCGGGAGTTCTAAGTTGGTAGGAATTTCATTGAACGAAACGCACGGCTTCTTGTTTCGCTGACTGGACATGAAAAACGGAACGCAACAGCCAAGCATTTTCGCTCGCTACTCCCTCCAGCAACTGCAGTCATCGACGCGTCACTTGTCAAACGGTAGCACTAAACACACCACACAAATAATATAAGAAACAGCGCACCAAAAGGCATACTTTTTGCTGCAACGGCAGTCAAAAGAAAATTCTGTGCTGCCTGCGTGTCGTCTGCTAGAGCATCATCTGACAGCGCTGCCATACGGCGGGCAGAAAAACCCCGGACGCTCCAGGCATGTTCTTCAGGGGGCATTGATTTGGAGTAGCGTTTGACGCATGCGCAGTACGAAGGACGCTATTTTATAACGTTCGCAATTCCTTTGCGTATGTCTACGTACGTTGTACTAAAGGTCTCTAATTAGTAAAATTGGTGATGTAATCAATGCTACGCCTATATTAGGGCACTACAGGAATACATGCGTACTGTTCAGTGTTTTAACGCGATAGCGTTAAGGAGCTATTTGAACCTATTGAATGCTTTCAGTGATAGGAAACTCGATGTCCAACAGAAGACCACCCGCCTAGATGACGGCCGAGAGGTTTTGACTCTCGGCGGCGGCTTCGGTCAGTCGGTGGAGTTGTAGTGAAACATTGTTCGTGAAACATTGTTCAGTGAAACACAGCGGGACGATTCAAATTTCCCGTAGACACCTAGGCCAGCCCGAGTATAGTCGAAGCACGCGTTTTCCGGATACCAGAAGATGACTTCCCGTCACATGATTACCAGCACCGTTGTCCTGTACTGTAATTTACCACTACACTCGATTTCCGGAGAGAACTTTTTGTTGGCCATCTTATGTTTTTTCAGTTAGCTTATGATGTAATGAGTTCCCATAACGTTCGCAAATGCAGTGGCAGGTTGAATGCTTATAAGCGCTTTACCAGATAATCAGAATTTTGCAACCAAGCATTTCGCGCCAATTTATGCTATGTTTATGGCCTAGATTTTCGCGTTTCGCGAATATTTCCCGCATGTTCTGCTTCACAGCCCAGAATATGTATTTTGTGCATGTTATTGGGAACTTCACTCTAGGTGTCAGGACTTCCAATAAATATCAAGGCTTTGGATTTTTCCTCTAGTGACGTAATAGAGATCGCTTTTCGTCTTTTCGTGCATTTTAGCTAGTCAACTTTCCCTTTAGTCTTCACTTGGCTAACCTTACCGCGATAGTTATAGTAAGACAGAAATAAAATTTCGAAAGGGACCCTAAGCGTATTTACTTTGCAGCGTAATTTTATTTGCAGCAAGATTTGGTGCTTTTCCTTCTGGACTATTGCACACTGCATACTTTGTGAAGCCACCATCGGCGCTAGGCTCCTGAAGAGAGCAAGAATGCACTAATTGGGCTCTTTGTAGGTAGCGTCAATTCCAACAGGCACATCTTCAACAGGTCTCAGAGACGACGGTCAAGTTTCACTGAAACAACATTAGCTTAACTGCCGTGTTTCGTCTGCACAAAGATGCGGCACTTCGTTGAGCAACCATTTTTAAGCGTTCGATGGGGCAATTCCGCTAGGGCGAGGAACGTGCTGGAGCGCGTTAAAATCCATTTAATCGCAGTGGAGAGCGTTTTACTATCACCGAGTATGCTTATCAGCACAGATAAGGGGACGGCCGCAGTAACCCTCAGAGAAAATCCATTACAAGGTGTTTTTCATCTACTCTCTTCTACGCCCTAACGATGGATCGAGTCCGCTTAACGGGAAGGTATTTACTCCTAGAAAGTGCAATTAAGTTCGCTAAAGTCGAAGCTCTTGGTCCATTAGCGGCCGCTCACGTCCCAGTTCCGGGACCCCTCTTTCCGGTTGTAGAACCCGCAGCCAAATACCGTAGCCAAGGAAGAGCCGATAACCGATAACGGAACAAACAAATGACGGCAGTTGCTGTATCAGTGGTGCGGCCACATTCGTTCTCGATCCGTTGTAAAGACGAACACAACTGTACATTTTGACTAACTTCAATACATGCACTAGTATGAACAAGACCAGTATTAGAGCAACGCAACTAGCGTTTGCATTTGTTCTTGGCTACTTCGTTATGCGTTCTCGGGCAGAGTTCTCAGTTTCAAAACTGGGACGAGGCAAGTTCTATATCTCCGCAAGAACGATTCGGAGAACTGATCGGTGCTCTCTCACATATTTCGAATCCGCCGATATTTCTGTATTTATTCTACATGTATCAAGTACACCGACACTGCATGCTTTTAGAAACCATTATCGGTGCTAGGCTGCTGAAGAGAGCAAGGATGCAATAACTGGGCTCTTTCTGGGTAGCGTCTTGAGAAAGCGGTCGTGCTTAGAAGAGGCGGCAGGAGATGACGAAAATGCTGTTTTCGAAGGTTGGATGCATCTTTCGTCAATTGCAGGTTTTTTTTTTGCTAACGAGCGCTTCTTCGCATGGCTGCAGTCTGTCAATTAAAATTATCAAATCAAAACACAACACTTTAAGGAACCCGTCCTGAGGGAATTTTTTTAAGTCATGATATCAGTGCTTGGATGACAACCAGGAAAAGAGTACGTGCAGTTGAAAAAAAAATAACAGGCAGAATTGTTATATAAATCCCGTAAAAGAGCCAAATATTTACAATATGCTCAGATAGACTCATAGCAGATAGTAGACACCGGTGGATAGGTGACGTCAAATATGAAGACCCTGCCAGCGATTGAGGCACCCTTAAAATCAATTTGAAAAAATATGTTCTTAAAAAATGAAAAGTTTGTGTCAAGAGAGAAGGTTTGTATGCTAGACGCAACAGGATGCAGGAGAGTGCAAAACGGAAATATGGCAACGATACTGTACAGAAGACAAAGTTTGCTGTTCTAATAGGAAATTTGATGCCTGAAAGCGCAGCCGCCGCGGTCGAGTTCGAACCCGACCGCGGCGGCTGCGTTTTTATGGAGGCAAAACGCTAAGGCGCCTGTGTGCTGTGCGATGTCGGTGCACGTTAAAGATCCCCAGGTGGTCGAAACTATTCCGGAGCCCTCCACTACGGCACCTCTCTCTTCCTTTCTTCTTTCACTTCCACCTTTATCCCTTCTCTTACGGTGCCGCTCAGGTGTCCAACGATATATGAGACAGATACTGCGCCATTTCCCATCCCCCAAAAAAGAAAACCAATTATGCCCAGAATTCGCAGTCCCATAGGCCGATTTTCTCTTCAAAGCCGTTGATAGCAAAGCTTCGGCAGCTCCACTTGCACCTCTACAGAGAATGCGCTGTTCATTGCGAGGCCTTAAGGCTTCGGTAATGAGGGCAGTGACGTGTTTCATGAGCACGGCTAATGCCGTATTGCCTTCAATTGCCATTTTTGCGGCGTGGCCTTGACAAGACGTAACATTAGATTATTCACATTCGATAACCGAAATCTGAAAAAGCGAACATTAACTAAGAGCTGAAAGAATCTTGTTTTCCAGCATTCTTTATCCAACGGTGTCCCACGATGTATCACCCTGCTTTCTCTTTGCCCTTTCTAAGAAACTACCGCAGCTACGTGCCCTATCGAAGAAACGAATGGCAATGCTAGGTTGTTTTTTTTTTGTCGCGTGGCTTTGAACGGAAATCCCCAAGAGCTCAACACGAGAGCTCTTCTGCAATAACGAATTATCAGGGGACCATACCGGGCCGCACACGCAGGCTCTAGCCTAGTATCACCATTCCCAAGGTTTCTTTCATTTGTTCGGCCCTGTACACCGGATCACCATCACCGTTGTCGGCTCCGTCCTGTTCTCTGTTATGGTGACTGTCTGCCCACTGTTCACAAAGTTGCAGTCTCTTTCAATGTGGACTGTACTGTCCAGGAATGCTTATTTTTAGCCGCCACAGCATGAAGCTGCTATTGATGCGTTCAGCACAGGAAATCTGCGTCGCCTTTAGCTTCAATCAATCGGGAGCTGACATTCAGTCCTTGGTGTCATACAGCAAAATTCTTCAAGAAACTCATATTAAAATGGCAGCTTTACTCACCTGGGCAGAACATCTTCGCGTTTTTTTCGCTCAGATTAGAAGATACATGCTGTAATCTGCATCTGCCATGACATCAAAATCAGATGCAAATCATGCCTCGATAGGCATTATTTTCTCAAAATGAAACCTAGAATTCGCGAGCAGAACGCTGAAGTTATTGACTTTTTTGCGGCGGCCGCATATTTGAACTGAAGCAGGTAAGGCTGCTCACATTACAGAGGCTAAAGAGCCAGTTGAGTTCTTCAGGTTTTACTGCCATTTAAACATGCCGACTTCCAGCACAGTGATTGGTATGCTCATTTTATAAAGTATTCACGTTCGCACAGCGCATGAAGCCCGTTCCTTTAATCTTCTTTTAGAGCAAATATATTATCGTCCTTAACGCGCACAAATTTTCTGTCGCAAGCCTTTTTCTTCTGAACCGTTTTCCAGTGCTACTCAGATGCGCTAGTTAACGTAAAAAAAGGATGTTTCGAGGAATGGCCACGACCAGAGATTGAATGTCGCCCTTTTTTGGATTTCTGAAGCTGCAAGTTGCATTGTGAATGACTGAATGTTATGTCAATATTTGGACAACATGACACAATGTAAGCGTTTGGCCTGCGGCAAACACTAAAGTCTCCAGGCGTCAGTTTATGCCAGCAAACTTCCAACCTTGTAAAACTGACTTGCGACGTCTTCATTTTTTTTCTTCATTATGCCTTTCAATTCATTATAGCAGTTTTTAGAGGATTGTTCACCTTTTATACCACGCATACCGTGCTCCTCTAGTCGCTTTCTCACCTTGCTGTTGCTGTCATCCCACAAGCTTTTGCTTTCGTCAATGCTTCATTTTCGCTCGTCAGAATGTCAGTCTTTTTTTCTTAGCCTATTCAACGTTTTTCTTGTAGAATTCGATATTATCTTTAATCACCCTTAGTAATTTTCAGATATCTCGTTCAGCATTACTTTTAAACTCGTTCATCTGTTTTTTAACTCTTCCCTGAAGTTATCAAAACCAATACCCATTAACTGTAAAAAAAGCAAGCAGGACAGACACAAACAAAATGAAACAGTACTGGCAGCAGCGAAAGCGGCAATATGAAACTTAAGGAAGGACCATATAAAATCAATGTCAAACTTGTATCAGCTAAAATAAAATGTGCTTTTTGAAGTAGCGTTAACCTTAGCTGCCTGCCTGTTGTATTATCATTACTTCGTTACAACAGACATTCAGTTCAAAAAGGAGGTAACCCGTCTTTGTCGGTAAGGCCATCGTGAGTTTGAATCCACTTGCGGTAAGAGTTATAAATCGAGTTTTCTTGGCGATAACTGCGCCTTTTGCTGCTGCAGAAGCAATAACATACCCACAATGTGCCAGCTAACCAATTTTTTCCGAAACTAATAATTGCGTGAAGTTACCCTCAGTTACCATTAAGGCCCCACTAATTACAGTTTAGCTATTATGCGATGCAGGTTACATGTTCATATTGGGTTCATTTCATTACTGCCGAATGGACCGGGAAGACCATTTGGTCCTATAGTTACGAACAAAATTTTATTTTACGGCGGGGACCATGAAGGCCAAGTGGTGGTGTAATTAGGAGAAAATTTTATATTATAGCGATGAGCCCTATATGCTGTACACGTCAATGCTCATACGTCTAAAGCAGCGGGAGACCTGTCCGACCAACATGAGCGAGCTGGCAGCTACAAAGAAAACTGACAGAAGGATTACCAAACAGCTTGCTTGAGTTATATATACATCACAGTAAAGCCTCTACGAACCTATAAACTACTTGTGCAGAAGGATTTCACATGGCGTTCTTTTGCATTGGTTGGCTTCATTTCTAATATGGGGACAATCTAATGTTAACTAATATGTTAGTACTCTTACCTCTAAGAGCGCCGTAGTTTCGTAATACCGACGGATGCACCTGCACGCCAAGCAGTGAGTGCAAATTCGAAGTTTCCTTCTTCATCTACATCTCGTACTCCCTTCTTCTCTTACTGAGCGAGTCATTGCATCTATAATGAGCAGAGAAGGAAGGACTTCACGAAAACATAAATATTAGCTAGGGCTCTAACTCACTGTTTGTGTTTCTGTAGGGGTAACCGGCGGTAATGCTATGTACAGAGGGGTCAGAAAAATATAGTTTAAAGTATAAAGACGAAATCTGGAAAAAATTTGGGGGCGATCAATTGGATTGTTGCGAAGAAAACGCGAGAGAATTTTTCTTTCACTTGCCTAGGCATTGCAATTTTCATTGTATTGCAATTCCATTGTCTTTCACTCACTGATCTCTTCCAGTTATGATTCTGTTCTGGTTTTGACTCTGCTTTTTTTTGCATTCCTCTTCAGAATCCCTTATTTTAGTTATTTATGCTGAGTCATTCTTAGTAATTTAAATTTTCGCGGCGACAATCTTAGTCCGGCATCTGCCTCCTCTTTCCTACAAAAGAAGAGGAGAAGGAGGGGCACAGGGAGAGAAGGGGTGGTAGGCAGGTGGCAAGTGCACAAAAGAGAATCCCACTGAACGCCCCCTGTCAAATTCCACGGTTGACAAGTGGGGGCTTCACACAGACGTCAACCCTTCGACAGCTTTCCCCTCCATTGCACTCCTAACCCTATCGTACTACAAGAAGTGCAAGAGTAAATAGAAGTAGCTCACAATTCGAGCAAACATGTACCACGTTTCCAAATGCTTGAGCAAGCTAGGGTATGCGCACGTATGTAGCCAGTGTATTACACAGGCCTGGTGTTTCTGTCAGGCGCTTGTGTTGACGGCTGTACGCTTTTATACTTGAGATGTTTTTACGCTTCATCCTAGTGCATGGAGGTGCCTGTTTCGGCGAGCTTCTTTTTTTCTTTCATAAATATTTTCCCACAAACCAGAGCCCCAAAAGCGAGCAGCGCGAGAGTGCCAGAGGTTATCCCCGCCGTCACTCGGAACGAGGATTAAGCTCATGACAGGCGGTGCCAACCCTTTTGGCGTGAAACGGAGCAAAAAAAAATGTGGTCTCTGATCTGAAACGAAATTAAAAGCAGAAAAAAATACTATACCCTGCATTTAATCGGAAGAAGCTTCCTGGACAAAAATGTTTTATGGCTGAAATCACGGATAGCTTCGATGAAAAAAATATTTAGGCACTGTTTAAGAGGAATGTAAATCTTGCAACAACGCGCTGCGATTACACTATAAGCGGCAAATAAGTCACCACATGATGCATAAATATATGCTTTCTGCTTCTTCAACACCCAAGAGTCATGAAAGAGTCCGTTTAGGCTCAAAAAAGAATTTAGCATACTCAGCAAGAAAGACTGACACAATGTGTATGAACATTAACGGCGTAGCACACATGGATGCCAATCCGTCATACTAACCGCATTCCATCAAGTTTACTGCAGCAGTTTTATTCACGGAGTCTCTGTTCGTGACTTGTTGGTTTTATTTGATTGCTCATTTCTGGTTCGGGCTATATTGTAAAAGGGCCTTTGTACTGTGAAATTGCCCTGAACAGAAAAGGAAGAGGAAACAACCACATGAGAAGCGAGTACAAAATCCTTGAGGAAAGGAGCACTGGTTCTGTAAGGCCCTCTTGGTCGTGCGCTTAGTATGAATAAAAAGGAGGAGTCTAGGAGGAAGAAAATAAAATAAATACAGGTAAACTGAATGCGCAGCTAAATTTCAGAACAGCAGGGTTATATGTTACTTTAGAGAGAGAGAGAAGAGAATGACAAACGGAAAGGCAATGAGGTTAACTTGGCAGCGCCCCGTATGCTACGCTACACGTGGGAAGGGGAACGGAGGGAGAGATAGAAAGGGGAGGGAACAAAGGGAGATGATTGCTTTAGAATTCAGAAAAGGTGCATGTATTGTTCTAGGTGAAATAAGTTTTAAATTTGTTTTTGAGGAAAGGAAATGAGGCAGTAACTGTCTCAGTGCCAAAACAGTAGCTCAGTAGTTCAGGCGCTCTTCTACTGAACCGGAGTACCCGGAATAGAGCCCGACCTCGGCGGCCGCGTTTCGGTGCATGCAGCCGCCGCGGTGGCTCAGGGGTTAGGGCGCTCGGCTACAGATCCGATATACCCGGGTTCGAACCATACCGTGGTGGCAATGTTTCGATGAAGTGAAACGCTTAGCGCCCGTGTACTGTGCGTTTTCAATGAACGTTAAAGATCCCCACGCGGTCGAAATTATTCCGGAGCCCTCCACTACGGCATATCTTCCTTTCTTCTCTAACACCCTCCTTTATCCCTCCTTTTACGGTGCGGTTCAGGTGTGTGCCGAGATGTGAAAGATTCTGCTCCATTTCCTTTCCCCAAAAACCGACTTTCCAATTTTCAAACGTGAAAGGCACCCGTGTGCTGTGCAATGTCTGAGCATGTTAAAGATCTTCAGGTGGTCGAGAGAAAGAGAAAACTTTATTGCCGGAAAAGAAGGATTCCTCCATTCTTATCAGAAGGACGAAGTGGCCGCTAGATGGTGGCGGCGACCTCTCCGGCACGCTGGATGGCTCCCGCCTAGACGGCGAGGTCCGAGCTGCGCAGCACTTCTTCCCAGCCACTGCTGCATGAAGGAGCTTCTAAGCTTCCTCCACTACCTCCACTACGGCACCTCTACCTTCTTTTCTTCTTTCACTTCCTCCCTTATCCCTTCTCTTGGCGCGGATCGGATGTCTACCGAGATAAGTGAGACAGCTACTGCGCCATTTCCGGTCCTCAAAACCAATTTTCATTTTTTCCATGCTGAAATGGCACTCACGACGGAAGACGGAAATCGGAGGACCTCTGGGCCACCTCAAAGTTCTGTCTCATATATCACTGGACACCTGAACCGCGAAGTAAGGAAGGGATAAATGAGGGAGTCATAAGAGAAAGGAAGAAAGAGGTGCCGTAGTGGAGGGCTCCGGAATATTTTCGACCACCTGGGGATCTTAACGAGCACTGACATCGCACAGCACACGGGCGCCTTAGCGTTTTGCCTACACAAAAACGCAGCCGCCGCGGTCGGGTTCGAACCCGGGAACTGCGGATCAGTAGCCGTCAGTGGTTAGGGCGCTCGACTACTGATCCGGAGTTCCCGGGTTCGAACCCGACCGCGGCGGCTGCGTTTTTATGGAGGAAAAACGCTAAGGCGCCCGTGTGCTGTGCGATGTCAGTGCACGTTAAAGATCCCCAGGTGGTCGAAATTATTCCGGAGCCCTCCACTACGGCACCTCATTCTTCCTTTCTTCTTTCACTCCCTCCCTTATCCCTTTCCTTACGGCGCGGTTCAGGTGTCCAACGATATATGAGACAGATACTGCGCCATTTCCTTTCCCCAAAAACCAATATAAAAAAAATCAGTAGCCGAGCGTTCTAACCACTGAGCCACCGCGGCGGGTACATCTCACAGCACACGGACGCTGTAATAATAATAATTGGTTTTTAGGGAAAAGAAATTGCGCAGTATCTGTCTCATATATCGTTGGAGACCTGAACCGCGCCGTAAAGAAAGGGATAAAGGAGGGAGTGAAAGAAGAAAGGAAGAATGAGGTGCCGTAGTGGAGGGCTCCGTAATAATTTCGACCACCTGGGGATCCTTAATGTTCATTGTCATCGCATAGCACACGGGCGCCTTAGAGTTTTTCCTCCATAAAAACGCAGCCGCCGCGGTCTGGTTTGAAACCGGGAACTCCGGATCTGTAGTCGAGCGCCCAAAACACTGATCCACCGCGGCTGGTCGACGCTGTACCTACGACCTTGTTTTCCACCTCGACCCGATTCAAAGTCGATTTTCCCGCTATATTTTCTGTTCTGGAGGGGAAACAATGTTCTGGGGGGGGGGGGGGGGGGAAGGTGGCTTCATGAAAATATAGCGGGAAAATCTATTTTGAAGCGATTCGAGGTGGAAAACAAGGTTGTACGCGCAGCGATAGGACGCCGAGCGTCCGTCGTCCAGGAGCTAACGGATGGCGCGGCCGCACGTCGGTGTCTCTTTGAAGTGCTTCTTTGTGTTTATGTCGACATAAATTAGTGACGGTACCCGCCACGGTAGGTCAGTGGTTAGGGCGCTCGGCTACTGATCCGGAGTACCCGGGTTCGAACCCGACCGTGGTGGCCGCATTTCGATGGAGGCGAAACGCTAAGGGGACCCATGTGCTGTGCGATGTCAGTGCACGTTAAAGATCGCCAGGTGGTCAATTGGATTAGAAAACGCTCATTGCCAGCACTGAGCTCTAGTGGGCACTAAACTAGATGGCTTCGAGCCCATGGCTATCGGGTAACTTGTGAGCCCACTCAGTGGCCCGGACATGCGTCAATGGATCTGAGCAGGAAAGGTGGGGTGAAAGCATGAGAGACAGTGGGGCTATATAATTCGACAATACCATTTGTTGAGCGAGTTGGTGCTCACGATAATCCATAACAGCAAGGACAGACGGGACAGAGAAGAGAGGACACAACACACAGCGCTGACATCAACTGAAAAACCACAGAGCTTCTTATTGTAGTTGACTTTCAAAAAATCGATCATGTCGTCCGAGCGATTTATTTTAAAAGTATCATCAATTGACAAAACATTCAGTTTCTTCTGCAGGAATTTCGCTACATGCTGATGCCATGTTCCAATTTCGGAGACAATCACGTGGAACGGCCTGTCTGGTTTATGGGTTTTCGCTGTGAATAACAATTCCAACGAGGATTTAGAGCTGCTGTTTATCTTACTTGACAGCGTATTTAATTTCAGCTTATTGATGAGTTCTTTTTTTTGCCTTGCTGCTGACCTTGGCGATTGAGACATCATTGCCTTTGTCAAACAGAGCAAGAACAGCTTCCGATGTTTTTGACATATACACATGCCTGTCCAGAACAACGAAACCTCCGTCCTTGTCGGCACGATGGAGCGAGAAAGAGGTCTTTTAACCAGCTAATTGTCTTCTGCAGAGGTAGCTTCTTCCCTGACGACCTATATCTTGTTAACACGTCTACACTTTCATAAATACATCGGTCTACCTCAGTTTTGTCGGCCTGCTTAGCAACTTGCCTCACCATGGCCAGAAGTTCAGGTCTCGATCTCTTTGGCTCCACTGCAACCTTGGGCCCCAAGCTCAGGACTTTTCTGACGTACCCAGAAAACGGGACGCTCATAGTGGTGTAGATCTGTTGTGCGGTAAGTGCATCCTTCTTCGGCAGCAGCGCACGAAGGTCGGAAAGCGTTTGCTGCCAAAGGAACTCTGTGGTACGGTCGATACACCTTGACAGCTGATGCCATTGGTTGCTTGAGTGGACCGGCCCTACGGATAGCTGCATCCGAAGCTTGAGATGCTCCCTGTACATTCGCACCCGTTGCTGCCATTCCGGTCTAAGCAACTTGCACAGCCTTCTTCCGTGGCCGGCAGAAGGCTGAACACCACCCAACAAAACATAAGACTCCGGGCGGGACGACTTTCTTACGGATGCAAAAGACCGAGCGTTCTTACTGTGCACCACGCAACAGCGATGACAGGCACAAACCGAATAGGGTCATTACGATAAACGTACAAACGTTTCTCTATTCTGACCCTAGTCAGATACTGCGCCTCCTTTCCTTAAATGCCAATTTAAGACCAATTTAAGGGGGCACATTTTATTTGAAGGAACAACATTGGAATTACGAAGTAGGGGTCTAAACCAAACACCTAAACGCTATCGCACATGCTTCGTTAAGAAGGCCTCTAATTCTTTGACACTGTTATCATGCACAGTTATTCCATAAAACTTTCGATCGTGCGCTTCTTGTAACATCCTCGCGCAGCCAGCAAAGTGAAAGTCGTTTTACTAAGAGAAACGAAGTAACACTAATGCCCCCTTGCGGTAACAGCTGCAGCCTAGCTCAAGAACCAGTACACTACAGCCACCTGTATACCAAGTGGTGAAAACCGTTTAGTTTGTGACGTTTGGCTTCATTCGCAGTGGAAGATTCGCTGTCTGTATTTCATACAGTCTGCGTAGGCTGTTTGCGCAGACGAATAATTCACGTACACTCGGAGAATTAGTAAAATTTACGATGGAAACAGTGGTATTAGCGCACTACCGGAATCCATACGTGCTGTGCAATGTTTTAATGCGATAGCGCTAAGGAGCTATATGTACTTTAATGTTTTCTTTAGTGGTAGGATTGAAAAACGTTTACTGTCGAACAGAAAGAGGGTAGCTAGAGGACAGGACGACGTGCGAAAGGTCTTGACTCTCGGCAGCGGCTTCGGCCAGTCGGACGAGTTGCAGTAAAACATTGTTCGCGACACATTGTTCAGTGAAACACATCGGGACGATTCAAATTTCCCGTAGAGACCAGCTCTAGCATAGTCGGAGCATGCCTATTCAGGATACCAGAAGATGACCTCTGGTCACGTAAGTACAGCCCCGTTGTCCTGAAATATAATATACCAGGTAAAGCGCTTATAAGCAGCCAACCTGACACGGCACCTGCGAACGTTATGGTAACGTATTATAGAATATGCTAACTGAAAAAACAGATCGCCACCTAAACGCTCTCTCCAATAATCGAGTGCCCTGGAAATGAAAATTTCTTTTGGGGGAAAAGAAATGGCAGAGTATCTGTCTCACATGTCGGCAGACACCTGAACTGCGCCGTAAGAGAAGGGATAAAGGAGGAAGTGAAAGCAGAAACTAAGAAAGACGTGCCGTAGTGGAGAGCTCCGGAATAATTTCGACCACCTGGGGATCGACCACTGACCAAGTGCATGCGGTACGGCTGCATCAAGACACAGCGGCGTCGTCCATGATGTGCCGGTGAATTGACCGGTTTTGTGGAACCACGTGACACGCTCACTTTGCCTGGCTTAAAAGGACGCTGCGGCCATCGCTGGAACCGTTTGGCAGCGGTGCAGCGCATGGAGTAGAGCGGGATTTTTTTCACCTCGCATTTCACAGGTCTGGACTCTTATTCCTTCTGCTAATTTTTTAAAGCGAAAGGTTTACTGGCTGCGAACTTGCGATTTCGCCGTAGCGGTGCTCCGAGGATGCACATGACGTCACAACGTGCGCCTCGCCGCGCAGCCGAACCGGTCTGGGCGCGACGGCGGCGGCCGGCTCACTCGGCGCGGAGACATGCTCCTCCAAGTCTCCGCCAGTGCGGTCAGAGTGCGTCGAAGCCGCTGAACGCGTCGGCGAATAGAGTTGGAGAATAGAGGGTCTCGCCTTGGCCGACGTGACGTCGCCGTGCGGGGCGCGCGCGCGCTTTACGCCGGAGTATAAACGCGCCTTAACATAACCAGCCAACCGCTAACCAACGTATTCGGTGGCGGCATCTATGGCAGCCTCTGAAACCCCCCGCACACTCACTGAATATAAAAAGAACCTTTGGCGAGGCTCGAAATCGAACCAGGGCATTTGGCGCTTGAGGCAGAGACGCTGCTACTCCACCACGACGGCTCTTTTATTTAATTGCTTGGAAATAGTGCCGAAAAGAAAGGTCTAGGCACGCTTACGCCACAAAACACCAGGACACCTTATCCCTGCATAACCCATCCTTCAAAAACTTCAATAGTCTGGAAGGCACACTCATGCATCCAAATAGGGGAGCCAGCTAGGCGGCTCTTGCAGGCCAGCATATACTCCCCGCACCAAAGCGCACTGTTCACGAAACAAAGATTTCGCCTACCGTGGTGATTCAGCACGGCGGTCCATCATGCGGCTCCTCCAGAGACTAAATAGTCCCAGCAACATAAGTAGATCATGTAGCACAGTACTGTTTTTCTCCGTGGGCGAAAAACGCATACAGTGGGGTGTGATGTCAATGTCCTTCTTAGTTGTTCGTTGTAAAATGTCCAAGAAGAAGATAGCATCAATGCACAGAACAAAACGATGGTCAATTGTCTCTGGTGTATTGCACAGGCGGCAATTCACCGTCCATGGCGCAAGCATCTCCTTAGCTTGAAGCCATGCCTTCACAGGCAGCGTTGACGTCTGCAGCTTAAAAAACAATGTTTCCGCGGCAGAAGAAATGCACATTCGCCTAACACGTTTTAAAACAGTGGTGTCAAGTAACTCCAGGAAACGCTGCTGATACAAGGGTACAGGGAACAAATACTCTGTAAGTGCCTGAGTCATCTGCCTTCTGGAGAGGTTATACAGGTAGTGTAAAGAAAAGCGCTCAGTGAGGAAATTGAAGGTGTCAGCATCTTACCTAAGGAATCCCTATAAAGGCCCCTCACGAGTGTGTCCCGTCGGTGAGAATAGGAAAGGCAAATGAGCACCGAGACGCCTAATAACACGGCTACTAAAAACCAGTGGTTTGAAGATATGAAAACGAGAAAAACGGGAGACAAGCTGATGCACGAATAAGTGAACAAGGCCGATTCCACCAGACTCTAGAGAAAGAAATAGGTTATCGCGGCGCATGGGTTCCCATTGGGAACGCCATACGAATGTAGCAAATATTCTGTGCATCACCTGCACTTTCTTCCTCGCACAGTGGAGAACCTGCAGCAGATAGGCAAGTTTTGCAAATACAAAAATGTTGCAGACTTGTGCACGAGCAAACACTGATAGTTCCCAACCCATCCAAGCCTGGGTTCGTCGCCTCATGAAGACTATCTGAGAATCCCAGTAGGTGCCACTGTTGCGAATTTGGTGAAGAGGAACCCCTAGGTTGTGAAGGCACCCGCAGTCCCAGCTTATGCCACCATAATGACTTGGCGTTCTACCCCAATGACCCACACCAAACCCCTTGGATTTATCTATATTAAGAGCCGCACCTGATACCTCGCAAAACTGTTCAGTCAAAGGCAACGCCTCAAGCACACTCTTTTTGTCAGAGCATAAGAGGGCGACATCATCTGCATAGGCTAAAAACTTAATTTCAATCTGCGCCAAGGAGAAACCACGGATATATGTGTAGTTAATAATACTGAGGCAAAGGGGTTCAAGATATAGGGCAAAAAACAAAGGCGATAAGGAACAGCCTTGGCGAACAGATAATTTCAATGGAAATGGTTTGGTTAGCTCTTGTTTAACAAATAGCCTTGTATGGGACTCCTTATAGCACAGTCTTAAGCCCCTAAGCAAAACCTCTCCAATATTTGCACGCTCTAAGGCCGCAAACAATCTTGACGAACTTTATCAAAGGCCTTGTCTTGGTCAATCTGAATTAGAGTTACTTGTCCGATCTCATCTGATACTGTCTCCACTACTGAACGTGCAATATGAATATGGGTTTGGATGCTGCGGCCTCTGATACCGCAGAACTGATGCGTGCCTATTAAGCAAGCGACAACTACCTACAGACGATCGCAAAGAACCTTTGCAAAAAGTTTGTAGTCTACATTAAAGAGGAAAATTGAACGATATCCCTCAACTGTTTTTAGCCGATTTAAATCTGTGCTTTTTGGAATTAATATAGTATGCCCCGAATAGAAAGTGGAGGGCAAAAAACCAACATCGTAAGAAGCCTGGAAAACCTCCATCAAGACAGGCGCTAGGCAAGTGCAAGATGTTTTATAGAACTCGCTAGTAATCACATCTGGCCCAGGAGATTTCTGAGGCGTCAGGTCAGAAATTTCAGATTTAATTTCGTCCAATGTGATAGGCCTTTTCACTACTGCACGCTGCTCATCGTCAAGTTGGAGCAAGGCTTCGAATAAGTGACTGTAATCTGATGTCACGTTTGCGCCCGCACAGCCACCAAACCGCTTTCGATAATAGTCAAAGAAAGCCTCAATAATACCAGGACCATCGCTGTATCTGCCACAATCATACTGAATTTCCAATATTTCTTTGTCTAGAACAGTCAGCCTTTAATCACTCAGGGCCTGACGAGATGGTTGCTCATCCAGAAATCTACGGGTCCTAGATCTTATCAAGGCCCATTTGTATCTTTCGGTTTCAAACTTCTGAAGCTCTGCTTTTACGGCAGTGATATCTTCTACATAGGCACGTGGGCTAATCCTCTCTAACTCATGTAGCTCAACTAAAATATAGCCGAGCTCTCGAAGGTGACGTCTCTCCAAAAGCGCGATTCTTGCTGAGGCTTCAATAATAATGTTTTTTTCTTTCTTGTTTAAATAAGTTCCATTTTTGCAAAACTGAGAGGTCACTGCGTTACTAAGTGTCCTTCAAGCAATTAAATACAGCACGTTTGAATATTCCATCTGAGAGCAGGCAGCTATTCCGCTTCCAAAGCTCGCATCGAGGATGGAGTATGCGCCGACTGTACCTCTATATATCTAAAGAGACACCATGCAGTGATCGTGGGCCGCACCCAGTATCCAAAAACGCTGGATAACATGTCTGCTGAAACGTAAATCCTGTCAAGCCGAGCACTACAGGAGCACTAGAGGAGGGGATTACTGCCGTGCATATAGCACAGATGATGACGGGCGACTTATCTGCTGTGACCTCGCAATTTCGGGTGTACAGTGGCGAATTGTTTCTGTTCATGCCCCTGTAAAGCAGAGTGATAGAAGGCACTTTTTCCTGTCATTATTAGACCATTTGTCAACGGATCGTAAAATTATGCTGCTGGGTGATGTCAATTGTGTTTGTAGGGATGAAGACCTAGCAGTGTAAAGTAAGCGATGTGACCCTATTGCTGCTTTACTCACTGATTTGGCATGCGAATACAACCTGGTGGATTTCGGGCAAGATTAGGGACATAACATTCATTTCATTCATTTTCAGTCCGCCACGACGGCTCAAGCATTAGCCATGAATAAAGGCGCATCTAGTGAATGCACTCTACCGATGCAGAACTCCCCGCGCTTTCGCTACGTATATCATGGCCTAACAGAGCTGGGTCATCCGCAGTTTTTACGTACTGCCTCTGCTGCCTTACTGCTCATTTTTGCTGCCTGATTGCCAAATTTTGTACGCCTGTGTTTGAATCGTAACCTGTCCCAATGGGAACCGAGATAGCTGACCTAAAACGTGAATTCCAGAAGGAGTTAAGGGAATTAAAACAATCCTTGGAATTCATAAACAAACAGTATGAAGACATGAAACAGGAATGTGCTAGCGTCAAGGAAGAGACTGCAGCTTTCAATGTGTCTGATGATATTTTGCCTCAGGAGGTGGACAAATTAAAGGATCAGGTCCATCATAATTCTCTGTTTATAACAGCTCAGGATCAGTACTCGAGAAACAAGGCATTGAAGTAAAGGGAATTCCAGTTGGAAAAGACGAGAACCTTGTGAACGTGCTTGGAAATGTGGGTGAAGCGCTGGGTGAGCCCATAAATGAGCAAGAAATGGACGTTTGGCATCGTGTTCCTGTGCGGAACAGCGGGTTGGATGGGACAGATTGGTCGGATCAGAGCATTGTTGTGGTCTTCAACCGGTGGTCGAAATGGGACGCAGTTGTTGAAAAAGCACAGAAGACGAGCTTCACGACAACTGAGCTAGGATTTGCCGCTGACCAACCCGTGTTTGTGAATGAGCACCTGGCTCCTCAACTAAAGAAACTACTTGGAACGACTGTGGCGAAGAAAAATGAAATCAAATGGCGCTATGCATAGGTGAGGGGAGGCAAAATTTTTGCTCGTAAAACAGAAAATTCCCCTCTGCTAGACGTAACATGTAAAGCCGACCTGGAAAATATGATGTTGTTCTTTCCTATCTATCGGCGCGGTCATTCTCATTCCTTTTACTTCGATGATTATACCAGGTGGCATTGTCTGCCAGGTGGCGGTGCGTATATCTTATTCTTGCATTGTAATACGCACTCGTCTAGGAACAAGCGTAACGAACTGACGATGTTTCGTGTTGAGTTCGCCTTCAAATTTTACATCGTCACTTCACAGAAACGCGGTACGAATCTGAAGGAGAAGTACTTTGCATGCCTGGTTTTCGAGGTTTTTTTTTTAAAATAGATCACATCGCCGTGGTTGGGGTGTTTTGCAACTTGTATCCGAGCACATGCCATGCAGCTTACCCACCGAATTCTCGATAGTAAGGCCCGATTATGAAGCTTTATCCTTAGAGTATCAGAAATCATTATATGTTGGGCTATACCGCCCACCCGATGGTAAACTGGACGCATTTCTTGCTTTTCTAGAGAGCGTGCTGAGTTTTGTGTCATTAAATAGCCTGCACATTACAATTGGGGGTGACTGTAACAGTGACCTATTGCAAAATACAAATCAGTCACGAGAATTGCAGGTAATGTTGAATTCATTTGATTGCAAAGACGTTATAAATGAGCCAACACGCATCAGCCACTCTTCTGAAAGCCTTCTGGATTTATTCGTAACTAACAGCATTGAAGACACGGTACAATCGGGTGTTGTCTCAGCAGCCGTGAGTGACCACTTACCTATTTTTGTATATTTTGTAAACACGGTGAAGTTATGAAAAAAAGTGTGAATCATTCTGAGTCATTCATTGCAGAAGAGATAAATCTGAGAACATTAAACAACTTTAGGGAAGAAATCAAAAAATAAATTGAAACCCTGTCTTTGAATCTGTAGACGCTAACAGAGACTACAATATTCTCAATTTTCTTATCCTTACTGAAGCCTACAAACCTGCTTTGGGTTCAAAATTATAAAGAAATATAGAAGGATGCGTAAGCCCTGGCTTACAGATGAACGTCTCAATATGGTACGAAAAAAATATGCGTTGTATTCCGTATTTCTGCAAACAAAAAACCGTGCACACTTTCTTGCTTATGAGAAACAGAAACTTCGTGACAAAGATTTTACGCAATGCTAAAAACAGCTATTTTGAAAACCTCTTTGGGAAACCGGCCGCTCGTGGTAAAGAAATGTGGCGCGAAATGAACAAACTATTACAAAGGGGAAGTCGCCAAAATGAAGTACTTGAAATGAAATGAAGCCTTTAAACAGCAAAATTTGGCGAACAAGTTTAAGCAATATTTCATAAATATGGTCGGTAGTGTCCACGATGAAACTGCCACGAGCTTCCTGGACACGCAGATTACAAACAGTGCTTTTTTTGAGCCGGCATCTCCGGAGAAAATAATCTTAGTATTTTTATCCCTAACAATGGTAAAGCACGTGATATACGTGGACTTCAAACTGAACCTATTTTCTACTCGATCTCCTGGTACCAGTTTTCCCCCATCTATTTATTACTTGTTTGTCTACAGGTGTTTTTCCTGAGAAAATGAAGCTGGCAAAGGTTTCGGTGTTGTACAAGTGTGAAGACAGAAATGATTTATCCAATTAACGACCGGTAGCAATATTACCTGTTATTTCAAATGGTCTGTAGAAAGTTATTTGTAACAGTGACAACGTTTTGTAATAGGTTTTCTGCACTAACATCGAACCGCACACGGGCGCCTTATCGTTTTTTCCTCCATAAAAACGCAGCCGCCGCTGACGGGTTCGAACCCGGGAGATACTGATCCGGAGTTCTCGGGTTCGAACCCAATAGCGGCGACTGCGTTTTTATGGAGGCAAAACGCTAAGGCGCCCGTGTGCTGTGCGATGTCAGTACACTTTAAAGATCCCTAGGTGGTCGAAATTATTCCGGAGCCCTCCACTACGGGCACCTCTTTCTTTCGTTCTTCTTTCACTCCTCTCTTCCTCTTCCTCTTTTATCCTCTCTCCCTGTCCCCTCACCTCTTTTATCTCATTTCTCCATTCTGCCTGTTCTGGTTCAGGTGTCCAACGATATATGAGACAGATACTGCGCCATTTCCTTTCCCCCCAAAACCAATTATTATTATTATTATGCTATGGCGTTGCAGCGTCTGAACGAGCGGGCTGCGGTGGCTGATTTGTTTGACGAGCGGCAGACGGATTTCCGTGGGATGTGGTGCACGGCTGATTCTATATCGGACGTTGTTAAAGCGCTGGAGCATGCCAGGGCAGCAGACCAGGTTGCGCTGCTGCTGCTACTGGACGTCTCGGGCGCTTTTGACAACGTTCACCGCGCACCAATTCTCGCGGTGCTTGAGGGGGCTGGTGTGAGCGGGCGCCTTTTGCGATACGTTCATGGCTTCCTGAGCGGGCGCACTATGCGCGTACGAGTAGGGGGTAAGCTCTCCAAGCCTCGCCCGGTCGACATGGGCGTGCCGCAGGGCTCTGTCCTATCACCATTTCTGTTTAATGTGGCCATCTCGGTGGTGCCGGCCTCCCTCCCCACGAGCGGGCGACACCATGTGTACATGTCCATATATGCACACGACATAGCTCTGTGGTGCCGGGGACCACCGGGCGAGGCGTTCCGCGTGCGGGGGTGCCTTCAGAGAGCCCTGACCGCAATCGATGCCAGTTTGCGCGGCCCTGGTCTGTCGCTGAGCGTGGGCAAATCGGTGGCCATGGCCTGCGTTTCGCGCTCGCGCGCGCACCTTGCGCTACTGTCACTGGACGGGACTCCGATTCCTTGGCGAAAATCGGTGCGGTACCTCGGCCTGGACATCGACTGGCGCCTTTCCTTCCGCCCCGCGGTGACCAAGGCCTGTCTGCAGATAAAGAGGATCACCGCCGCCGTGCACAAGCTCACCGCTCGAGGCCAGGGCATCTCCCAGCAAGCCGCGCTGCGGCTATATAATGCCGCAGCTTTGGGGGCGGGGCTCTATGCGCTGCCGCTCGTCACGGTGCGCAAGCCGTGCTGGAAGAAACTCGAGCTTCAGCACCGCAAGTCCCTGCGCGTGTGCCTCGGCCTGCCCAAAAACTCGCAGAGCGCCGCAACGTTGGCCGAGGCAGGAGCGTGGCCACTTGAGCTCCAAGCAGCGCGCAGGGCATTGAATCAGATCGACCGGCTTCACCGCACCGGACGGCGGCTCGCTGCTGCAGCGTATGCGCTCGCACCCGCGCTCACGAATGGGCGCGGCGCTGCTCGAGTATGAGCAATTGACACAAGGCCCACCCCGCAACGGCTCCTGCGCGCCCTGGCCTGCTGCCTCGGAGGTACAGCGAGAGATCATCGGCATTGCGGGAAAGCGGAGCACACCCCACTGAGCTGTGCAGCAGCTGGCCAGAGCCGTCATACACGAGGAGCTCCAGGACCATCTCCTCGTGTACACCGACGGCTCTGTGGCCCGCGACAGCTGCTCCCTTGCTGCGGCGGCCACCATCCCCGCCCTGCGACTGCACAGCCAGCAACACGCAGCTTTCCTGGGCTCCTCCACCACGGCGGAGTTGATGGGGATCCGGCTCGGGCTGGACCTGCTGCTCACCCTCAGCCCTCCGCCGCCCAGGAGCGCTCTGCTGTGTGACTCCCGCGCCGCCCTCAGCCGCCTGCAATCTAACGGCCGCGGTACCCCACTAGTGCGAGAAAATCGCTCGCGCATCGGGTGCCTCGCGCAGAGAGGTTGTGCCGTGCGTGCACAGTGGGTGCCCGGTCACTGCATCATCGCAGGCAACGAAGAAGCTGACGACCTCGCGACCGCTGCACACCAACTACCTGCCAGCGATCTGCCCCTTGCGCTGGAGGACGTGCGTGCGGCCATCCACGACCATCTCCGAAAGCAGCACCCCGACCCACGCATCGCGGGAGGTGAGCGCATCGACAGTGTCACCGGCTGTCGCGCACTTACACGGTCACAACGTGCAATGATCCTCCGCGCGCGCATTGGCTGCGTGTGGCCCGAGGAACGACGGGTGCGTCACGGAATCGCGACAAGTGATGTGTGTGACGGATGCGGTGCAGTGGAAACACTAGAACAACTGCGCTCCTTCACTGTACCGCGTTCGCCGATGCTGGTCGCGATATGCTCGCGGCCTATAGGGCGCAGGGCATACTACCAGACTCCATCAAGACGCTATTGTGGCCGCAGGGCAGTGCGCGCACTCGTGAGCGAACTTTGGTGAGCCTCTGTGCATTCCTAGAACACACGGGCTTGACGTCCCGTCTGTTCTCCGTCAGGTAGTTACACGCAGTGACCGAACGCTCCGCGAGTTCTACCTTGAACGATTAATAACTGGACGCCCCACTCCAGTTGTAACCAACACAGTGCTGTGCGCGTGTGTGATTTAATTCCTCTAAAATTAACTAATCACGCGCAAAACCTGGACACATTTCTTATTTTGTAAATAGTTTGTACATATTACTTCTCCCCCTATCCTCTCTTCCTGTCCCCTCACCTAATTCATTTCATTTCTCCATTCTGCCTGCTATCCTTTATTTCCGCTGCCCCAGCTCAGGTGCTTCAGTATCAATGGCAGATGCCGGGGCTAGCAAAAATCTTTTCCTTCCTTTTTATTATTATTTTAATAAAACCACTACCACCACCATTCTGCCTGCTATCCTTCATTTCCGCAGCCCCATCTCAGGTGCTTTAGTATCGATGGCAGGTGCCGGGTCTAGCAAAAATCTTTTCCTTCCTTTTTATTATTATTTTAATAAAAAAAACACTACCACCACCACCTTTCACTGCCTCTTTTATCCCTTCCCTTACGGCGCGGTTCAGGTGTCGGCCGACATGCGAGACAGATACTGTGCCATTTTCTTTCCCCAAATACAAATTTTCATTTTCCAGGAAACTAGATTAGTGGAGAGAACGTATAGTTGGGAATCCGGTTTTTTCAGTTAGCTTATTCGATAATGTGTTCCCCTAACGTTCACAAATGCAGTGTCAGGTTGAATGCTTATAAGCGCTTATCTGATAATGAAAAGTTTGCAACCAAGGTTTTCGTGCCATTTTGTGCTATGTTTTTGGCGCATATTTTTGCGTTTCGCCAATATTTCCTGTATGTTCTGCATTCACAGCCTAGAATATATATTTTGTGCATGGTATTGGGAACTTCACTGTAGGTATCACTACGCCCAAAAAATCTCAAGGTGTGGGATTTTTCCTGTAATTGCCGTAATAGAGTTCGCTTTTTTTTCTGTCATTTGAGCTAGTCAACTTTTCCTTTAAGCTTCACATGGTTAATCTTACCGTGATATTTATCACTAAGACACATATCAAAATTTCAAAGTTAACCCAAAAATATTTGCCCCGCCGCGGTGGCTCAGTGGTTAGGGCGCTCGACTACTGATCCAGAGTTCCCGGGTTCAAACCCGACCGCGGCGGCTGCGTTTTTATGGAGGAAAAACGCTAAGGCGCCCGTGTGCTGTGCGATGTCAGTGCACGTTAAAGATCCCCAGGTGGTCGAAATTATTCCGGAGCCCTCCACTACGGCATCTCCTCTTCTTTTCTTCTTTCACTCCCTCCTTCATCCCTTCCCTTACGGCGCGGTTCAGGTGTCTAACAATATATAAGACAGATACTGCGCCATTTCCTTCCCCCCAAAACCAATTAAAAATGTAAAAAAATATATTTATTTGGCAGCGTAATTTTTTTTGATGCCAGATTTGGTACTTTTTCTTCTGGCATACTTTTGTTTATTCCAACAGGCACAACTTCAGCAGATAACCGAGACAACGGTCAAATTTCACTGAAACAACTTTAGCTTAACTGCCCTGTTTTGTCTACACAAACACGTGGCACTTCGTTGAGCAACCATTTTACATTTACAATGTTCGATGGTGCAAGTCCGCTAGGACAGGAATGCGCTGGATCGCATTAAAGCCCATTTAGTGGCAGTGAAGAGCGTTTTACTATCATCGAGTATGCTTAGCAGTACAGATAAGGAGACGGCCGCTGTTGCCCTCAAATTAAATCGATTACAAGGCGTTTTTCACCTACTCTGTTCTGGCGCCCACATAATAGATCTTATACGCAGGTCCCATGGGAAGATGTTTACTGCTAGAGAGTGAATTGCATTTGCTCGATTCGTGGAGCTTGGTCCATTAGCGGCCGCTGACGTAGTCGTTGCGGGATCCATCTTGCCAGTTATAAAATCATTAATTACCCAGAGCTCGTAGCCAACAAAGAGCCGATAACTGAACCAAGAACGGAAGTTGCTGTGTCAGCAGTGCGCCGACATTCCATCTCGATCCGTTGTGAAGATAAACACTAGTGTACATTTTGACAAACTTCTACGCATGCACTTGTATGACCAAGGCACTATTATGAGCAAGGCGCCTAGACTTCGTATTTTTGCCGCGTTAGCTACAATGCGGTAGCATTTCGAGCCTTCAGAGTGGCGGCGTCGACACCCTATGGCTGCGCCGCCGTGCTGTCACGTGGTTGGTCACGTGGTGTGGAGCAGCTGCCGGCGGCACGGCGCCGTGGATGTTCACGTGGTTTGTCACGCGGTTTTTCACGCGACCAGCCATGTGGTGCGGTGCAGCTGCTGCTGCCGGCGGCGCGGCGCGCCGGCGAAGCTGAGCTGCCAGACCTGTGCGCATGCGCCGTGTCAAGTGGGACGAAGAGGAAGAAGGAACGCCCAGCTAAACGGAGCGTTGAAAGGCTGTCCTTGCAATTCAACTGAGCAATTTCCGCTCGACCAGCTGTAGCTATCGCGTCACTCCAGGTTTAGCCAGTGCTGGAACACCCTCATTTTTGTAGCGATAGCTACATTACGGTAGAATTTCGAGCCTTCAGCGTGCGGGAAATTCGCTAGTGCGGGAAATTCGCTCGTGCATCGAGCGTCTCGCGCAGAGAGGTTGTGCCGTGCGTGCACAGTGGGTGCCCGGTCACTGCGGCATCGCCGGCAACGAAGAAGCTGACGACCTCGCGACCGCTGCACACCAACTACCTGCCAGCGATGTGCCCCTTGCGCTGGAGGACGTGCGTGCGGCCATTCACGATCATCTCCGAAAGCAGCACCCCGACCCACGCATCGCGGGAGGTGAGCGCATCGACAGTGTCACCGGCTGTCGCGCACTTACACGATCGCAACGTGCAATGATCTTCTGCGCACGCATTGGCTGCGTGTGGCCCGGGGAACGACGGGTGCGTCACGGAATCGCGACGATTGATGTGTGTGACGGATGCGGTGCAGTGGAAACACTAGAACATCTGCTCCTTCGCTGCTCCGCGTTCGCCGATGCTCGTCGCGATATGCTTGCGGCCTATAGGGCGCAGGGCATACTACCAGACTCCATCAAGATGCTATTGTGGCCGCAGGGCAGTGCGCGCACTCGTGAGCGAGCTTTGGTGTGCCTCTGTGCATTCCTCGAACACACGGGCTTGACGTCCCGTCTGTTCTCCGTCAGGTAGTTACACGCAGTGACCGAACGCTCCGCGAGTTCTACCTTGAACGATTAATAACTCGACGCCCCACTCCAGTTGTAACCTACACAGTGCTGTGCGCGTGTGTGAATTAATTCCTCTAAAATGAACTAATCACGCGCAAAACCTGGACACATTTCTTATTTTGTAAATAGTTTGTACATATTACTTCTCCCCCTGTCCTCTATTCCTGTCCCCTCACCTCTTTCATTTCATTTCTCCACTCTGCCTGCTGTCCTTTATTTCCGCTGCCCTAGCTCAGGCGCTTCAGTATCGATAGCAGATGCCGGGGCTAGCAAAAATCTTTTCCTTCCTTTTTACTATTATTTTAATAAAACCACTACCACCACCACCTGCCGAGGAGGTAGCGTACGTAGATGCCGCTGGGGGACCAGAGGCGGCTGCGGTTTCGGCCGTTGTAGACGGTCAGGGAAAACCCCTGATCACAGCCTCAGTCAGAACCCAGAACACAGAAACTGCTGAAGAAGTGGCGGTGGCGCTCGCCCTAGCAGGATCTAATGCAGGATACATTCTTTGCGACAGTATGTCCGCTGTCAGAAATTTTAGTAAGGGCTTGGTCTCTTGGGAAGCCAAACGCATTCTGGACAGCATGCCAAAACACAGGTTCGCGGCACTATTCTCGATACCAGCACATCAGGAAAAAGCTGGTAACGAGGCCGCTCACCTGCTTGCCCGAGTAACCTACATCCGGGAAGCAGCGGAGCAACCCATCTGCAATAATCTTAAGGATGCCCCAATCACATAAAGGGAAATTACGGATAATTACAAGTTAGAAAGAAGTGTATACCCTCCTGCGGACGTATCCCTTAGTCACACAGAGGCTTGCCTCTGGAGGAGGATCCAGGCAGGGGTATACATATCGCCAACCAAAATTGCTAAAAACCCAGATGACGAAAAATGCATCGACTGTGGGGCAAGGGGTAAGCTAAACCACATTACTTGGGAATGTCTTAGCTCACCAGGGGCTAATCAAGACATAACTACATTTGAAGCCTGGGAGGCGCTGCTGCGGAGCAAGGACCCCAACTCGCGGCGCAAAGCAACCCGCATGGCGGCTGAGGCCGTGAAGCATCAGCTACACCGTCCTCAGCCGACGGCAGCTCCTCCTGATCGGGCTTAGGCTTCGGCCGAGCCTGAGAGGGGGTAGGGAGACCACCATCTGCCGGAAATAAAGTTTTTCTTAACTGAACTTAACTGAACTGTACCGCGAAATGCTCGACTGGTAGCCCAGTGTAGCTGTCGCTACAAAAGAGAGAAATGTGGCCGTAGATGAGGGCTCCGGAATAATTCCGACCAAAAGGCGATCCTTAACGTGCACTTACCCCGCAGAGGACACAGGCGCTTTTTAAATTTCGCCTCCAGCAAAACGCGTCCGCCGCGGCAGCGTTCGAACTCGGCAACTCCGGCTCAGCAGCCGAACGCGCTAACATTTGGTTTTTGACCACCCTAAATTATGGCAGTTGGCATCACTTGAAAAGGGCGGCAAAATGTGGTTTAAACTTGTTCTGGATGTGAAAGGTCGCTTGATGAAAATACAGCGGCAAAATCTATTTTGAAGTAGTTCCAGGCGGAAAACAAGGTCGTAGGGGCAGCGGTGCGGTGCCGAGCATCCGTCGTCGAGGAGCTTGTGAATATCGAGGCCGCACGTCGGTGTCTCTATGATGTGGTTCTTTGTGCTTGTGTCGCAATAAATTAGTGACGATTTCCGCAGCGGTAGGTCAGTGGTTAGCGCGCTCGGCTACTTATCCGGAGTACCCGGGATCGAACCCGAAGACGGTGGCCGCATTTCGATGGAGGCGAAACGCTAAGGGGCCCGTGTGCTGCGCGATGTCAGTGCACGTTAAAGATCTCCAGGAGTTCGATTCGATTGGAAAACGTTCATTGCCAGCACTGAGCTCTAGTGGGCACTATACTGGGTGCTATCGAGCTTATGGCTCTTGGCGCACTTGTAGCCCACTCAGTGGCACGGACTTGCATCGATGGGTCTGAGGAGGAAATGTGGGGTGAAAGTATCAGAGACGGTGGGGGAAATAAAGCAGCCCGTCGGTATTTGTCGCCATGCGGCGCTGCTTAAAGGCGACAAGGTAATGTGGGGTGGTGGCAATGTCATGCCGCTGAGTTTGTTGAATTGGGTGACTTTACGATATGTGTAAAGGACCGATGGGGCCTCTTGCGCAGAGTTGGGGGCCTGATCGTCCTCAGTGTAACAAGTGTGGCGTGCCCATATCCACACTTTTCCGCTACATTTGGGAAAGTCGCTCACCACAGGCAGTCCCACCCATACTTAATCCTACTCATTGTTCCTAGGAGGCTGCTTCATGCACCGCTCTGCCTGCCGGCCAGATATGGCTGGTGCATCAGGCTTTACGTTAAGCATAAGTGCGTGGACACGTAGACCAGTACGGGATGACCCTGGAAGATTTTTAAAGCAAGAGCTTTACTGGCCGTGAACTTGCGATTTCGCCGTGGTAGTGCGCCTAGGAGGCACATGAAGTCACAACGCGCACCTCGCGCGCGGTTATTTCTCTCCATCTTTTTTCTTCCCTAGCCACTAGTGCGCATGCGCCACTAGTAGCATTGAGCCATCGCTGTTCCGCCGCTGCGCAGCGCCGCGCCTATCACTAAAATCCAACTTTCGTAATAATAATTAGTTTCGGGGGAAGGAAACGGCACAGTATCTGTCTCATATATCGTTGGAGAACTGAACCGCGCCGTACGTGAAGGAATAAAGGAGGGAGTGAAAGAAGAAAGGAAGAGAGAGTTGCCGTAGTGGAGGGCTCCGGAAATTTCGACCACCTGGGGAACTTTAACGTTCAGGGACATAGCACCGCACACGGGCGCCTTAGCATCTTGCCTCCATAAAAACGCAGCCGCCGCGGTCGGGTTCCACCCTGGGAACTCCGGATCAGTAGCCACGTGCTAATTACTGAACCACCGCGGCGGGTGATTTCAATTTTCAGTTATCTTTTTCTTCTCTCCCTCCCTCCTTGAACCTTTCCTTTACGGCGCGGTTCGGGCGTCCACCGAGATATGTGAGACGCTTACTGTGCCATTTCCTTTTCCTCAAAAACAAACAAATCAAGTGCGCCGACGGCGTTCATAGAGTTCATTGGCGTTGACAACTTTGCAAAGGCCGTTCATTTTCACGAAATGAAAGGCGCACAACCAGCTCCGTGAGTCAGTGACAATAATAATAATAATATTAATTGGTTTTCGGCGAAAGGAAATGGCACAGTATCTGTCTCATATATATTTGGACACCTGAACCGTGCCGTAAGGGAAGTGATAACGGAGGGAGTGAAAGAAGAAAGGAAGAAAGATGAGCCGTAGTGGAGGGCTCCGGAAAAATTTCGACCACCTGGGGATCTTTAACGTGCACTGACATCGCACAGCACACAGGAGCCTTAGCGTTTTGTCTCCATAAAAACGCAGCCGCCGCGGTCAGGTTCGAACCCGGGAACTCCGGATCAGTAGCCGAGCGCCCTAACCACCATGAGTCAGTGCAGACCTCAGTCTTGCTTTCATGTACGTGGAACTGGTATCCAACTGCAAAAGCCTTCTTTGAATGCGTTCCGCGCACTGTACAGGCAGAGCGCCTACCCTGCCACCCCAGGGAGTTGGCATGAAGTTAATGGTTGCTGGCGAGAGATTGATCACCAAATGTACGCCGCGGCCTAGCTATTGCTGCAGTGTCGCATGTCAGCCAATTTGCTGTCAGAGCTAATGCATTCAGGCCATATCTCTCTCTCACCACCGCCCCATGTATCAATGCAAGAATGAGGCGACCGCATATCCGGGAGCCAATTATGCGCCCTACCTTTCCTCAAAGCCATCGCCGTCTAGGACATTGTCAACACCAACGCCAATACACACAGTGAACGCCGACATGGTTCGCTTTGTATACCCTAGATTAGCAGAGCCAATCCACATTAATTTTTTCTTCTGATAAAAGTTGTTTCCATCCATGCATTCATCCAACGGGTCTGAGCTGGCCAGTATAGCCTCGAGTATTCCGGAGCCCTCCACTACGGCACATATTTCTTCCTTTCTTCTCTTAGTCTCACCTTTATACCTTCTCTTACGGCTCGGTTAAGCTGTCCGCCGATATGTGAGTCAGATACTGCGCCTCCTTTCCTCAAAAACTAATTTATTTCCAATTTAAGGGCGCATAAATGTATTAAGGAACAACATTAAAAGTAATAATAATTGGTTTTCTCTTGGAAAGGAAATGGCGCAGTATCTGTCTCATATATCGTTGGACACCTGAACCGCGCCGTAAGGGAAGGAATAAAGGAGGGAGTGAAAGAAGAGAGGAACAAATGGGTCCGTAGTGGAGGGCTCCGGAATAATTTCGACCACCTGGGGATCTTTAACGTGCACTGACATCGCACAGCACACGGGCGCCTTAGCGTTTTTCTTCCATAAAAACGCAGCCGCCGCGGTCGGGTTCGAACCCGGGAACTCCGGATCACTAGTCGAGCGCCCTAACCACTGAGCCACCGCGGCGGGGCAAGGAACAACATTGTAATACCGAATTAAGGGCGTAAACCAAACGCCTAACCGCTATCGCACGTGCTTCGTTAAGAAGGCCCCAAATTCTTTGACACTGTTATCATGCACAGTTACTCCATAAAACTTTCGATCGTTCGCTTCTTGTAACATCCTCGCGCAGCCAGTAAAGTGAAAGTCGTTTTACTAAGGGAAACGAAGTAACACTAATGTCCCCATGCGGTAACAGCTGCAGCCCAGCTCAAGAACCAGTACACTACAGCCACCTGTATACCAAGTGGTGAAAGCCGTTTAGTTGGTGACGTTTGGCTGCATTCGCAGTACGTAGCTCCTTTCTTGAATGCCCTCCAGTCTGGGTCGGCTGTTTGCGTTGACGAATAATTCACGTACACTCAGAATGATGATGATGATGAATCAACATTTATTAAGCCCGAAATAAATCGGTGGTGCACGCAGGCACCAGACGGAGTTTTTCCCTAGTTACGGGACCCATATGTTTCCAGCAGCTCCTGCCCTTGTCCGTCAGTGCGGACTGAATTGGTAGGGCGGGGCTGGATAACAAGATTTCCCATCGCTTAGGGGATTGGAGATTGCGGGTGTTGGCGGGAAGGGGAGGAGGGTGGGTCCTGAGTTTAGTGCACTCTGCCAGGACGTGCGGCAGGGTAACCTTTTCTCGTTTGCGTAAAGGACAGAGCGTATCGTGTTCCGCAGTGTACATGCAGTTCATCGGTACGTGATCCGCAAGGATCCCACCTGCGCTCGACGCAGGATCGTCTGTAGTTGCCTGGTGAGCTTGGAGTGCGGTTCTGGCAGTCTGCAGCTTTCCTCGCGGTACGTTCGGGTAATGTCCCGAAAGCTGGTTAACGGGTGCGGTAGCTCTTGTGGCTCGTGCTCGGCCCGGATTGACCTTTCTCGGGCATGGTAGTCGGCGAGATGTTGCCTGCTACCTGCGTGTCAGCCGGGAGCCACACGAGCTCTATTGGCTCTTCCCGGAGGCTTGCATATTGATGAAATGGCTCGGGCCGCGGAGGAGATTATTAGTAGAATTAATATTAGTAGAATTATAAGATTATTAGTATGTTATTAGTAGTAAGAGTAGCTTATTAGTAGAATTGACGATGTAAACAGTGCTACGCCTATATTAGCGCACTACAGTAATCCGTGCGGGCTGTTCAATCTTTTAACGCGATACCATTAGAGACATATTTGAACGCATTATATGTTTTCAGTGATAGGATAGGGAAACTTTTAATGTCCAACAGACAGAGGGTAAGCCACAGCGCTTCCGCCTAGACGACGGCCGAAAGTCCTGACTCTCGGCGGCGGCTCGGCCAGTCGGACGAGTTGCAGTGAAAGATTGTACGTGAAACATTGTTCAGTGAAACACAGCGGGACCATTCAAATTTCTCTTTGAGACCATCCCGAGTACAGTGGGAGCATGCCTATTCCGGGTACCAGAAGATGGCCTCTCGTGGCGTAATTACCGGCCCCGTTGTCCTGAAATGTAATTTCCCAGGTAAAGCGCTTATAAGCACCCAACCTAACACGGCACTTGCCAACGTTGTGGAAACTTATTATAGAATAAGCTAACTGAAAAAACAGATCGCCCCGCCGCGGTGGCTCAGTGGTTAGGGCGCTCGACTACTGATCCGGAGTTCCCGGGTTCGAACCCGACCGCGGCGGCCGCGTTTTTATGGAGGAAAAACGTTAAGGCGCCCGTGTGCAGTGCGATGTCAGTGCACGATAAAGATCCCCAGGTAGTCGAAATTATCCCGGAGCCCTCCACTACGGGACCTCATTCTTCCTTTCTTATTTCACTTCCTCCTTTATCCCTTCCCTTACGGCGCGGTTCAGGTGTCCAACGATATATGAGACAGATACTGCGTCATTTCCTTTCCCCAAAAACTATTATTATTATTATTCAACTAAACGTTCTCTCCAGTAATCGAGCGTCCTGGACAAAGGAAATTGGTTTTTGGGGAAAGGAAATGGCACAGTATCTGTCTCACATATCGGCGCACACCTGCACCGCGCCGTAATATACGGGATAAAGGAGGGAGAAAAAGAAGGAAGGAAGAAATAGGTGCCGTAGTGGAGGGCTCCGGAATAATTTCCGACCACATGGGGATATTTAACGTTCACTGACATTGCACAGCACACGGGCGCGTAAGCGTTACGCCTCTTATCGAAACGCTGCCGCCCCGGACCAGGAACGTGCTGGAGTGCATTAAAACCCATTTATTGGCAGTGGAGAGTGTTTACTATCATCGAGTATGCTTAGCAGTGCAGATCAGGAGACGGCCGCAGATGCCCTCATATGAAATTAATTACAAGGCGTTTTTCACCTACTCTGTTCTGGCGCCCTAATAATGGATCTTATACGCAGGCTCCACGGCGAGATATTTACTGCTAGAGAGTGCAATTACGGTCGCTCGACTCGTGAAGTTTTGTCATTAGCGGCCGCTCACGTAGTCGTCGCGGGAACCATCTTGCCAGTTATAGAATCATTAATTACCCAGAACTCGTAGCCAAGGAAGAGCCGATAACTGAACAAACAAAGGGCGGAAGTTGCTGTGTCAGCGGTGCGCCCACATTCATTCTCGATCCGTTGTAAAGATGATTGACACTTGTGTACATTTTAAATAACTTCAATGCATGCGCTTGTATGAGCAAGGCGACTAGATTTCGTATTTTTTCTTTGCTGCTCTGTTATGCGTTCGCCCGCATTGTTTTCAGTTCCGATACTGGGACGGGGCAAGTTCTATATCT
Source organism: Amblyomma americanum (assembly GCA_030143305.2). Lineage (NCBI taxonomy): Eukaryota > Metazoa > Arthropoda > Arachnida > Ixodida > Ixodidae > Amblyomma > Amblyomma americanum. Next base: position 1,416 of record JARKHS020004863.1, on the reverse strand, counting down.
GCGCAAGAGTGATTCGCAGAACTGATGGAGGATATGCGACATATTTCGAATCCGCCGATATTTCTGTATTTATTCTACAGGTATCAAGTGAACTGACACTGCATAGTTTGAGAAGCCACTATCGGCGCTAGGCTCTTGAAGAGAGCAAGGATACAATAACTGGGCTCTTTCTGGGTAGCGCCTTGAGAAAGCGATCGCGCTTAGAAGAGGCGGCAGGAGATGAAGAAAAAGATGTTTTCGAAAGTTTGGCTTGCCTTCTTTCGTCAATTATGTTTTTTTTTGTTTAAACCAGCGCTTGTTCGCATGGCTGCTATCTGAGAATTAAAATTAAGACATCAAACCAGAATATTTTAAAGTATTTAAAGATTAAAGTAAGTTTTTAAAGTATTGTTCTCCTGTTATAGCACGGAGATCATGCTCCTCTAGTCGCTTTTTCATGTTGTTGATGTTTTCCCGCAAAGTTTTGCTTTCGCCAATGCTTCATTTTTGTTCTTCGGAAAGTCAACTTATTTTTTTCTTAGCCTCTTCAACTTCTTTGTTGTAGAACTCAATCTTCTCTTTAATCTTTCTTGGTTACTTTCAGAGACCTCGTTCAGCTTTACCTTTAAATTCGTTCATAAATTTATGAAACTCTTTTCTGAAGTTCTCAAAACCTGTGCCCATTTACTGTAAAAAGAAGCAAAGAGGAGAGACATAAGAAAATTAAACAGTACTGGCAGCACCGTAAGCGGCTATATAGACCTTAAGCAAGGTCCACATGAAACCAATGTCAAAATTGTATCAGCTCGAATAAATTGTGCTTTTTGAAGTAGCGTTAACCTTAGCTGCCTTCCTGTTGCCATATCATTACTTCGTTACACCGAAATTCAGTTCAAAAAGAAGGCAACCCGTCTTGGTCGGTAAGGCCATCATTAGTTTAAGTCCACTTACGGTAAGAGTTATAAATCGAGTTTTCTTGGCGATAACTGCGCCTTTTACTGCTGCAAAAATATTAACATACCCAGAATGAGTCAGATAACCAATTTCTATCGAAAAAAATAATTGCGTGATGTTACCATCAGAGACCATTAAGGCCCAGTATTTGCAGTTTAGCTATTTTGAGATGCAGGATACATGTTCATATCGGGTTCATTTCACGACTACGGCATGGGCCTTGAAGACCATTTGGTCCTAAAATCAAGAACAAAACTTTATATTACGGCGGTGACAAGTGGTGCTATACATACGAATGACAAAGATTTATTTAATGACGAGGAGGCTTGAATGCTGTACAAGTCAATAATCATATGTCCAGAGTAACGGGGGACCTGTCCGAAAGACATGATGCAAATCACTGCTACAAAAAAAAACTCACAGAAGAATTACCAAGAAGCTTTCTTGAGTTTTATATACATCACAGTAAAGCCTCTAGGAGCC